>MAVT02000072.1:0-63046 GCA_001702395.2 Diaporthe helianthi | reverse complement strand
AGGGGGAGGGGGAGGGGGAACATGAACAAAGGAGAGAGAGGAAAACGGGCCGGCGTACAGTAGCGACTCGTCAAAGTTGAGGTCCTGGTCAAAGACAGTCATGTCCACGCCGGCCGAGTTCATGTTGGCTTGAATGGGCAGGCCGTGAGCGTGGGCGGTAGCGGTCGGCGGGGTTGGGTTCTGGCCTGGACCGGCTCCATGAGCAGCAGATCCAGTTCCATGGCCCGAGTTGGAGGTGAACATGTCATCGGCCATGCATGCGACCAGACTGCCAGGGCCGAGGCAGCGGGCGCATTCCCCCCAGGCTCGCGCACAAGTCGGCGTTCCGCTGAGAAGAGTGGATATGTCGGGCCCGATGTGTCGCTCGCTTGCCCGTCCGCCGTTTCCCACTTGCCCGCTTGTGGCTGGCTTGGTGAGAACGGTACGGTACGTCAACGTCAACGTCAACGTCAACGTCAACGTCAACTGCGGAGTAGTGCGAGATGCGATGTAGGCCGGGCGGGCGGACGAAGAAAGGTCTTCTTCGTTGGGCTTGCTTGGGGTTGGGAAAGTTTAAGGGCCGCTCGTGCTGCGGCGCGACTAAGATTCGGGACCCGCCCGGCCCCCATCAACACCAAAGCGCCTGTCCTGCGTCGCTCGTCTTGATTACACAGTAAAACCTTCAATCTCCTTCTACTCTGTGGGGCTGCACCGCTGCTCCCGCGGGGGACAATGATCTACTTACTGCAAGGGCCATTGGTCGAGCTAAGTCGACTGGGAAGAGCGTGCATGTACGGATACAGTACCTAGGTACCTCGGTATCTAGGATTCTAGGTATCTTAGGTACGTACCGAGGTCCCTGATAGTAATCCCGGTGACGAATAATGCCCAAGGTGCAACTACAACATGAGCACTAAGCTATTCAAACAGATACCTAGCTAGGTAGGCCCCTTCATCCGCATAATCCTCAAGACTTTTTTATGCTTTGGTCTCAATAAATCTACATCTTGTTTTGCACCTTGATGACTGAAACTCATGTAAACCAGATGCCAGGGTGAGGGTGCTTGACGCCTCCCCAACTGCCCCTAGCCCAGGTGCCCCAAACCAATAACAAGCACATCATATGTTGTGGCTAACATAGGACCTTCCTATCCAGCAATGCCTGGGTATGACAAGGACATCTCAGCGGTTCCAAAGAGGTTTGTAAATCAAACATCAAGTTAGAATATATAGCTGTAGCGCTCGCTGCCTGGGAGTCCGCTACGCCATCGCAGCCAAACCAACCTCCAACAGGACCAAATTCTACAGGACAACCTCCTTAGTAACTACCTCTTGGAGTACAGCCTGTTCGGTGATGGTCCTACTAACAAGCCTCAGCTCGAAAACCTCTAGCAATAAGTTCATGGGCCGAGTAACTCCCCGCATAACAACAGACAGGACAAAGGCAAGCCACAGGAGCTAAGTAATGACGTTTTCCAGTTCTTCGGATTGGGCTGTGTGACGGTAAAAATGTATGTGATATCAGCCACTATGATCCAAAGCAATCTCTTATAAAAAAAACCCTCGGCCAGATAAAGACTTGATCAACATATATCAGACCACTATAAAGTATTAGCATCCTCTCCCCAGAGGCTAGACAGACATGGCCTCTTATTCAGCTAGAGGGCAGGGAGATGTAGCTACTTGCATTTTCGGGAGAATTGGTCACTTCCTCGAAGACCTGCAGCACCTGAAACCCCATCGCCAGCAGCGGTTCGTATAGCTCGTCGGTCACCCAGCTAAGCACGCTCCTCGCCGTCTTGTGCGCCTTGTTCTGCCGCACCCCCATGACCACCAGGCCCTGGAGCACCAGCGTCGCCTGGGCCGTTGGCTCCACCAGCGGCGCCACGATCCCGCCCACCACCTCCGCCCCGGGCCCCGGCTGCAGGCACGGCATCAGCTGTGAGAGAGAGCTGCCCGGGCTGCAGATGATGACTGTCCCCAGGATCTTGCCGCCCCCGTTCTTGGCCCGCACCACTCCGCACGTCTTTGTCTCCTGCAGCGCCGTCCTGTACAGCTCCAGTGTCTCGCCGTTGGCGTGCGCCCGCACGTGCTCCACCACGTTGTCGGCATTGTCCAGCCCGTGGATCAGGTCAAAGCTGATGCCCGCCCGTGAGATGCTCTGGAGCAGGCCCTCGGGCACCGTCCAGCTACCCAGCTCCGGAATCACCATGTTGGTGAGGCGCCGCGGGAACTGCGTGTCCCAGCCGCTGTTGATGAACCAGCTCCTCACGCCCGTACTGTCGTCGACAGGGATACCAAGAAACACCCCCGGGAATGAGATGCCAAGCCGGACCTTCTTGATCCCTCGCTTTTGAATGAGATGCCTGAGTGCGCGGCGGTGCAGCGACCGTCCGATCGAGACATTGCGCTTCGTCGGGTCTACGAACAGAGCCCCGATTATACCAGTACCTTGGGTGTAATACGTCGCGCAGAATCCGTACAGCGCTTTGGTGCTGCTGTTTCGTACGACAAAGTGTGACTCTTCGATGTTGGCGTTGTACAGGTCGAATGATGCGGCCGAGGTCGCCCTGAGGAAGTCGAGCTTCGGCGCGCTGGCTCTCGCGAGGGCCCTGATCAGGTCATCCAAGGGCCGTGCATCTCTTGCCTTTTCGTAGTTCTCGACAAGCCATTGCTGTCTCGACTTGAGCACCTTCTTGCTCTTTCTGAGCGTCCCGGGTAGCGACCCCTGGGGTGTGAAGTCGCCAAACAAGGCTCGCACGAGTGCTTGCATGGCTGTTTCGGTAAAATCAAATGTGCAGATATATGTGCCGACGGTCTTGTCCATGGCAAAATCATATCTGTCGCCTGGTGCGTCAGTTATTGTTGGCCCAGCTTGGGTCTTGGCACCACAACACCGAGGCAGGGAGGGCATCTCGAGGGGCTCATGTCGACGGGACGGACTCACGGTGAGCTCACAGCAACAACTATCAACGACTTCTTCTGCCCGCTCGCCCGGAGCATCGAACACATCATGGCCACGTGCTTTGTAAAGCCTGATTGGTAGAGGTTGCGGTTAGCGTCTGCGGTGACAATAATGATCCCCGAAGCCCTGTTGATAAGGTTCTCATGCACCGGACGGACACCATTGGCGGTGTACGACGTATGTAGGAGCTTTCCATTCCTTGCGCGGGCAATTGATCTCCCCATTTCTCGGAAGACACCCTCGCCGCTCATGATGGCGCCCCTCTCTCGGTGTGTCCACTTGTCGTGCAAGGTGGAAGCGCTGGCCCCTTTCTTTGCTTCGATCGCCTTTGTCGCAGCTGACGCCGGCAGCGGCTTGACGAGCGGCGTCAGTAGCAACAGTTCCTCTCCCTGGTCCAGGGACTGCGACAGAGGCAGCAGTCTGTCCTTGTCCCGCATGACCGCGATGGAGTTCTCGTATGCCTGTCTGGAGAGGGTGAGGTGTGATGGGTGCATCTGTGAGAGCAGCGAGGTACCGGGCGGACTGAGTGCCTGCGACCAAGACGTGCAGCCAGACTTGAGGCGAAGGATCCTCCTGAGGGAGGTCATTACCCTGTCCCTGGTGATAATGCCGTTCTCTATGCCTAGCCTCAGCCCCGCGATCCCTTCCAGCTGGATGCTGTAATCCTTACACAAGAGGATCAGGTCGCATCCCGCCTCAACTGCCATCACGGTGCCTCCCTTGACGCCAATCTCTTGGTATAGGGCTTCCATCTCCAGGCACTCGGAGATGGCTACCCCATTGAAGCCCAGCTCCTGTCGTAGTAAGTCGTCAACCACCTGGTCGGAGAGGCAGGCGTGTGACACGTTCATACTGGCTGAGGCGATGCCACAGCCGCCAATGAAGACGCCGTCCAAGTTGCCCGTCGCAATAGCGTTCCTGTAGGGCACAAGGGCACTAAGCCCGAGCTCCTCGAGTGTCTGTGTGATGATGGGGACATCCAAGCTGGAACCCCTAAAATCCAAGTTTCCATATGTTGGGAAATGCTTGCCACAGGTGGCCAGGCCGGCGTCCTTGTAGCCATTC
This sequence comes from Diaporthe helianthi, assembly GCA_001702395.2. Classification (NCBI taxonomy): domain Eukaryota; kingdom Fungi; phylum Ascomycota; class Sordariomycetes; order Diaporthales; family Diaporthaceae; genus Diaporthe; species Diaporthe helianthi. Next base: position 59,037 of record MAVT02000072.1, on the reverse strand, counting down.
AGCGCGGCGATGCTGTACTGGGAGACCTCCTGGGGATCGTCGCCACTGGCTCTGACGCCAATAGGCTGGTAGCGGGCATTGGTGAGAACGTCCAACACTGGACCTAGAATAAGATTGACACCAACGGCCGAGAGCTCCTTCGCAGTGGCCTTGGCTACGTTGTATGCCATCTCGAGGCTGCCTGTCGCAGCCAGGCCCATGGCACTGGGAAACTGGCAGATGTAGTCCTCATCGAAAAGGCTGTTGACGCCGCCATTTTCCTGATCCAAGGCGATCAACAGTGGGTGGGGATGTCCGGCGTTACGAGCGATTGTCTGCAGCTCCTGGACGAGTTTGGCCGCCTGTTGGGCCGCTTTCAGCAGATAATCTGATCAGCAATCATGACAGCTGGACAGACTGAGCGAGGGTAACAAGATGTGGAGGGATGCTTGTTACACTTCAAGTTCTTGGCCGTGAGGATAATGGACCCCAGGTGATGATCCTCGATCAGACTGCGGATTTGAGGTGTCTCGGAAGGTTGGAGGTTAGGCCTCAGAAGACGAAGGTTGACTGGGGAGTAGAAGTATAAGACTCACAACTTCGGTCCCGTCCCAGCCCATCAACAGCATCTGGCCAATGGCCCTGCACCAGCCTCATAGCGTCAGCTCATGATGCGATTCAAGCACCGCGGGAGGCCCAAGGCTGAGCCAGGCCGTGTCGAGTTTCCATATATCCCAAGACTCAGACTCAGACTCAGACTCAAACTCAGACTCAGACTCAGAAGCTCGGGAGAAAGTGATGTCGTAACGCAATGACAGTTGACGTACCAATCAAGGTCTTGCCATAGTGGGTCCAAGTCGCCGTCTGCCTTAGCCATTGCTGTTGGCTATTTCGGTCTCTCTTTGTCTTTCTCTTCCTCTTTCTCTTTGCGGAACAAAGGACATAACAGCTCTACATCCGATAGCTGCTAGCAGGGACCGGAATCCTATACGATTGTCACGTGGAGCTGGAGCGTGGGGAGCATGGGAGTCGCGCTCCGGACCACACCAGCGCCTCGGGACCGGCGCTCAAGGTGTTACAATTGAGATATAGCCGCGGATGAGGGGATGTGGTAAGCAATAGCAGCCTGTGAGGTGGATTTTCTAGTTGCAAAGCAGCGACAATAACTTTGAGCATGCCATTCCTTTGAGCACTTGTGAGGCGGAGGCTGGGTAACCGTGCCCCCCCCCACCCCTCATCCCCCGCTCTTTCCCGCCGACACATGGCTCCAGGGCTAGGGTATCCGGCCTAGCAGAGCACAGATGTCCGCCAGCTGTGTATGTAGAGGATATCAAGTACCTAGGTACCCAGGTACCCGATCCACCCTATCATCACAGATGTAACGTCACCGTCGTCGACTTCACCTGCTTCATTGCAAGTCGCCCACCACCAACGACCACACGTATCTCTGAGACAGCTTCAACGTCGCCTTGCCCCTCCTTTTTGCCATATCAGTGACAGCAGCAAGCAGAGCACACGTAATCATGGCACACCGGCGAGACGACCGGAGGTTATGCATCATATCAGAAAGAACCGTCGGTGGGATGTTGCAATCCACTATCAACCATCCCACGACCGTGTGCGACAAGGCAAGGCCCCGGGCCTATCTATCAGCCGTGGCAGATTCCAAATTCCAGCCTTAGGCGAGACGGCGCCCTTGTCTTGTCCTCCCACCCATAGATTGACTCCAGCCGGGTCTGACAGTCAAGGACTCAGGACTCAGGACTCAGGACTCAGAGCCTCTACAGTATCTGGACGGGAACCAGTGACCCTGTCACGCAGCGGCCACTGGCTTACTGTGCTGCACTGTGCCCAATGCTGATCCAAGTGCCGCCGCCTCGATTCAGTTCATCTTCCAAGGTTGTTACTATGGCCAGTCTCATCGCCATGCATCCAACCAGCTTGCCCCCAATGACTAAGTGGGTTTGCACCAAGGTTTGTAGCCTCTGCTTGTGCCGGCAACGTGATACCTAACCTTGGTACGTACCCACTTGCCTCTCTAGGACTCCCGTCACTCAGTGTTTTGTACTGTGCCTTGGTAGCTCCTTTCGTCATGACCCGATTGCTACCGGAGTGCTACCTTGGTGGCCGTAGGCCTTGTCGTCATGTTGGTCAAGTATAGACTTTCATACGCCCGGTCATAAAGTCTCCCTCCTTGTTCATGGGGTCCATTTATTACCACAGAGAGACCTTCAGGCTCAAGATACGCCGGCAACAGACAGTATAACCCCCCATAGATTGGAATAATCACCTCAGGCCACACGTCTTTGACCCTGAGAATGCCAGCCCTCGTCACAGAACACGGCCAGCATGGCATCACCAAGTTCACCAACTGTCGCCTCCTCAAGGGCGACCGGCTGGTCAACGAGGACCTTTGGGTCAGTTCGGTGACGGGCAAGATTGTCGAGACCCAGCAGGCATTCTACGATGACTTTGTCCTCCCCGACCAGACCATCGACCTGGGCGGCCGCATCCTCTCCCCGGGCCTGATCGACGTGCAGCTGAACGGCGCCTTCGGCCTCAATTTCTCAACTGTCGTGCCCGACATGTCACTGTACGGCAAGGCGGTGCGGGACTTGAACCGGAGGTTAGTCCAGACGGGAGTCACGTCCTATGTGCCCACCGTCACCACACAGACCAGCGACCTGTACCGCAAGGTCCTGCCTCATCTGGCCCCATCAGGCTCCAAGAGGATTGCTGGTGACGGGGCCGAGTCACTCGGGGCCCACTGCGAGGGGCCCTTCCTTAACCCGGGCAAGAACGGGATTCACAATGTCGATGTGATGCGACAGGCACACACCTTCAAGGACCTCGAAGACATGTTCGGTGCCGAGAACATCAACCCGGACCTGGCACAAGGAGCCCTGCCCATTAGGATGATCACGGCGGCACCGGAGCTGGGCGCCATGACCCAACTCATACCAGGGCTGCAGTCCCGCGGCATCATCTTCTCCATCGGCCACTCGGAGGCGACCTACGAGGAAGCCTCTGCCGCCGTCGCCAGCGGGGCCACCATGATCACCCACCTCTTCAACGCCATGCGGCCGCTGCACCACCGGAACCCTGGCATCTTTGGCGTGCTAGGCATCGCCGAGAGCCTGCCGCGCCCCTATTTTGGCATCATCGCCGACGGCATCCACCTGCATCCCACCACCATCAAGATCGCCCACAACGCGCACCCGGACGGCTTCATCCTCGTCACCGACGCCATGCACATGGTCGGCCTACCGGACGGGAGGTACAGATGGACCAATGGCGAGGGTGAGCACCACATCGTCAAGAAGGGTTACGTCCTCACACTCGAGGGGACGGACAGCATAGCAGGGAGGTGAGTCATTCCCGAAGTAACCCCCCCGGTGTCCCGCGGTTCCAGGACGAAAAAGACCACGAAAAAGACCAAATCATGACCTGGTCCGCCGTGCTGACTTTGTGTCCCCCTTCAACCTCGAAACAGCTCCATCACCCTCATCGAATGCGTGAATAACTTCCTCAAGTGGTCCGGCACCAGCATCCCCAATGTCCTGAGGGCCGTGACGTCCACTCCGGCCGAGATGCTGGGCCTGGCTGGTGTCAAGGGCTCCCTGGAGCCTGGTGCTGATGCCGACCTCGTCATCTTATCCGAGGAAGTGGACGCCGATGGCGCCGTCCACCTGGTCGCCGACGAGGTGTGGAAGTTCGGCAGCCGCGTCTTCCACAAGAGCGACCCCTTCTCGCCCGTCTACTCACCTATCGACAGCTCTCCCATTCCTTCCTCCCCCGAGCCCGAGTTTGCGCTCTGATGGTTGGTGCACAGTGAGCATGGCGCCTGATGATGTAAGGTAAAAAGGTCCGTTGTGCTTTCTGGTCTGTATAGTCTGGCGTTTTTGCGATTTGTGAAGATGCAAGTTTGTATAACTCGGATGTGGATAAAGGAAATAAATCAGCCAGTGCCCGTGGTTGCGTCATAGAGCGATAGAATGGAACCGCAAGGGGCACTTTGAATTGTGGACACATATGTTTCAAGTCAAAGAGGGCGGTTGAATAGATAAATAGCCATCCCTAGGAGTTGTTGAGGACTGTTCATCTTTCCTTGCAGGTTTCACATGGCGTCCAGGTGGTAGTTTCATAGAAGGAACTTTGATTAAACAGGTATGGTGTTGGAAGCAAAAGACTGTGACTTCATGCCAATCAATGTTTACAGAGCTAGGGTATCAATTCTGTGGTCGTTCAACCGACTCACACACGCCCCCCCCCCACCCCCCAAGAAAAAATCTACAGAACAACCATGGCATGCCTTAGGTTTCCCGACTCCGCTCCCCTTCCATTTCCATCCTTGCTCACTCCATACTCCTAATAGATGAACTTGATGCTAGCTCCCGCAGGCTTCATTTCCGTGGGAGTATCCACACTCACGAGGCTGTCCCTCAATCTGACTACTGACAATTCGACCTCGCTCATCTCGGACACAGACTGGAAAGTCTCTGCGCGCCTGAGACGCTGTCCAACTGGGGTGTCCAACACGGAGGCAATGGGTGCCACAGCTTGTGCCTGGGTGATGGGTGGCACTATCAGAGGGGCGAGTTGGACGGTCGGGGTGACATCGACAGGTTGGAATTCGAAGTCGAAGGCTTGCTCAGGAACTTCCAGCGCCTCCTCCGCAGCAGGGTCTGATGGAGCCTGTGGTGAATTTGTTGTGACATCAACGGGCGCAAATGAGTTCCTTGCCCACTGCTCGGCAAATAGACGCTCTTGCTCGAGTGCCTCGATTCGTGCAAGCAGTGCTGGGTCCACAGTCACCTCACCCTTTGTATCAGACTCGTCCTCGTCCACCACGCGATCAGCGTAGATTGGGGTCATATCGGTGCTCTGAGATTCAATTTCGCGAGATGGTTCACCGTCATGCGAAGGCCATCGTCGTCGGCTCATGGCTGGGTGGGTGTTGTCCGCTCCAGATATGGAAGTGCCCGATCCGAAGAAGACAGGATGCACGGAAGCAACATTGTACGTGTAGCCAATGGCAGCAGGGTGTGCCATCATTGCAGCGGAGGTCAGTGATGACGCGGCAAATACTGGGTGGCGCTTCGTCACGTCAAAGGGGTTGCCATAGCTCTTCGACACAGCTTCAGCTAAAGCATTGTCCCAGTCCGCAGCACTCGCCTGGAAAATTGTCCCGCGGGTCGAATTGGCAGGAGCAGGGTAACTGGCAGCTACTGCCTTGTCCAGTTCTGCGTCCCACTGTTGAATACTTAGAGTCATCGCCTTTCGCGAAGGCATCGGGTAGCTGGCTACCAGGGCTTGTCGAAGAGCAGCGTCCCAATCCATTGCCGAAGCAACAACTGGCCGGTGCTGACTTATAGCTGGGGTAGTTGACCTGGACACGGGCGCAGGGGCGCAGTGAACTTTGTCTTTGGGGCTGGGTATCGGCGAGATCCAGTTGCGTTCAATCTGGGGCGCAGCGTCAGCGACCCAAAGCGTGGTCGAGTCCAATTTGTCCACCGGCCGCCGTTCTACAGGGCGGGCCTTGCGGCTCATGTCAACAGCGGCAGGCGTTTGAGAAGACCGCCTGAAGTCCAGGCGACCGGCATTGGGATTGAAAAGGCCGAAGTCGGCTAGCAGTCTCGGTGATACTGGTGCCGACCAGAGCAGCGTCTTTGTGCCAAACTGCTCGGGTGTATCCGAGACAGGGGATGCAGCACGCGTCACAGGAGCCGACAGCATCCTGGGTGCCCACAACTTGGAAGGCGAAGCAGCTTCCTGGGCTGACGGCGCTTGCCAAAGGTCGGCGCTCTCAATGAGAGCCGGCTCAGACGTTTGGCGAGGCTTTGCCCGAGCAGTCGTCTTGATACTATCGTAACTAGCCCAGCCTCGAGGCTGGGGCAAACCAACCGTGTGGTCACCTCTGTTAGGTTGCGCAGTGGCCTGCCAGAGTCGCCGACTCGGAGGCTGTAACCAATTCCTCGATGGAGACCCGTCGGTTGAGGAAGCTTTCCATAGGTCGGCGCTCTTTATGGTCGCCGGTCCTGATTGCCGAGGCTTTGCCCGGATCGTTGACGCGACGTTGTTGTAGCGATCCCAGCTTTGAGGCTGAGGGAGGCCCACAGAGTGCTCTCCTCTTCCTGGGCGGACATCCACTCGCCATAGACTGTGGCTGGTCGCAATTGCTCTTGGACGCTTCAGCCAATTCCTCGGCCCAGGCTGCTCAGATGAAGAAGCCTGCCACAGTTTGACGCTCTCGATAATGGCAGGGCCAGATCGTCGTGGCTTGGAACGTAGAGTCGGCTTAGCACCATCATATTCATTCCAGTTGTTAGGATGAGGCAGCCCGATGTTATGCTCGCCACGCTTCCGCTTCTCGACCACTTCCCACAAAGGTCTGGTAGGTGTGATTGGTGCCGGTGCCGGTGCTTCGAGCCAATTTTTGGAAAGAGGCCTCTCGGACGTATTCTGCCATAGATTGGCGCTCTCAATCACAGCAGGCTCAGATTGGCGAGGCTTAGTACGGACAGTAGATCTAGTGTTGTCGAGGGCCTCCCAGTTGTCCGGGTGTGGCAGGCCAACGCCATGATCGCCTTTCCGGGGTTGCTCTTCCAACTTCCAGAGCGAGTATGTCGTCGAAATAGACCTTGAGAGCTGCTGCGATAGTGGCACCGAAAATATTTGGGATGACTCGACACTGCTGGGTAGGGACCACATTGTAGACGTCGGGTTCACAGCCTCGACCTGCGAGGGGAGCCAAAGGTTGTCACTCTCGATCGGCGCAGGTTGCACAGGCATCCGAAGCTTGGCGCGGGAGGTCTCCGTGGGCGCGTCGTAGTTGTGCCAGTCTTCAGGCTGTGGAAGACCTTTAGCGGATAGCGCTTGTTCTGTACCTCGCGTGGCCTGCCAAAGGGTAGATTTCGTCCTCTTGGGTGATGCTAGATGAGGAGGTGGCGGGGACGGCATCTCCTGGAGACCATCTGGTTCTTCAATACCAACAAGAATCGTCTGGCGAGACACCCGAGCAGCCTCCTCCTCATCCGCCTGGTCATAAACCACGTAGCCTGTGACATCCTCGGGTGGTGGGAACATGCTGTTGGTGGATGGGATTTGGTCAGTCCTGAGCAAGCTTGCGATTTCCCACAAGGTGGATTCATCAAACCCGTCGTCACTGTCGGACCCAATGCCACTCGATGAGTCGCTTCCATCTTCGGCATCTTCGTCATAGTCATCGAAGAAGGATGTCGAGTACTCATCCAATTCGATTTGCCTAGCCCTTGCATCTAGAGCCATGTTGACACTCCTGCCACCGGTAGACATGGTGCCTGGCATCGCCATGAAGATGGATGGACGAGATTGCACCGAAGCAACATCAGACTTTTCACCCCAGGGAAACTGGAAAATTCCGAGAGTTCCTCGCTTGTCTGGAAGTGGTTGCGGGTCCTCGACTATGTCTGGCAGCGCTGTGATCCTCTTGCTTCGCCGCGGTGGTCGTTGCGTCAGCGGGCGCGATCCGGAAGCGGAACGTGAGCGCTGGATTCCGGGATCATAGTAACTGGGAGCCTGACTCCTTCCAGTAGTGAGCGATTGAGAAAATTCTTCCCGGGCTTGTACTTCAGCTGGAGACTTCCATAGGCCGGACTGGACGGTCTCGCCTGGCGAACTCGACTTCTGCCAAAGCTGCAATGACTCAATTGACAGTATAGAACGCTCCTTGCGCTGAGCCGGTCGTACAGACAACCCTGGCAGAGGAGGCTCCTGCCGCGGTAAATGTTGCTCATATGGTCGCTGTGGCCGTACCCACATCAAACCGCTCTCAGGCTGTGGCTCTCTACGAGGGTTCCAGAGAAGTTGCGAGGACGCAGCGGGCCGCTCCATCTCTTCGGCGTGGTGCTTGGCGTGAGCCTCGAGGAGTGCTGCCAAATTGCGCCTCGATTCTATTTCTGCCTCCGACTCATCGGAATCGGGGGGCGTTGGGCTGCCCAAACCAGCCTTAGCCACGGAGAGGAAGTTTAAGCTGCGCTTGCGAATGAGTTCATTGGCGTTTTCGACATACTCCATCTGTGCCTCTGCCAGCCTCCTCTGCCAGAGACTTGCGCGATTCCTGCCATCATCGCTCTCGCGCGACGAGGACCGCGTAGACGCGATACTCCTACCCATGCGTGCCCGGCGTGACGCTCTCCGGTCTGCAGCAATGCTCTCCTTGGATTTTGTTGAAGAGTTCCTCGACAGAGCCTCAGCTGGTGACGTGGGGGCAACTTCAGAATTGGGACGGGACTGCGCGGTGGGTGAGACGGTGGAGAACGAGTTTCGTAAAAGGTCGTGCTGCATTCCATGCCACCTCGTTTCTTGTTGTCCCATCTCTGCCTCCAAGTCGTTCAGGAGTGCGAGTCGACCCTGCCCGGGGCTGTCAGCAGCACCTGGGGCAGGCTGCTCGTATTTCTTCAGCTGTGCTTGAATCATCATGAGAGCCTCTTGTGGGGACGGAAGAGGCGATGGCTCGGCAGCTTTGACGAGAACAGCTTGCTTGGCTGTCGTGGGTCGGTCGCTCAGCACCAGAGGAGCTGGTGGTGGACCTCTCCTCGACCGAACCTTGTCGGGACGCGAAGAAAAGCTCAGAGTCTCGTCTCCAACCCGCCGATAGAACTGGCCAGATGACGCTCTAGATGCTACTGGGCTTTTCTCTTCAACCGTTGCAGATTCCTTGCCCCTAGGTCGCAAGTCCCGTGCCACGGACGCGTCTAGCATAAAAATCATTTCCTCGCTGTTGGTCATCGCCGAAACGGCCCTCTGGACTGGGCCAGAGGGTTTGTCCGGCTTTCCAACATCGATGGCTCGGGCCTGGTGAACTGTCAAGCCTATCTGCTGAACTGGAGCTGGGGAATGGACCGTGCCCCATTCTATGGTTGCTGCGTCGTCCGCGGTGGTATTTTCCGTGGTTGACGCGGACATGAAACTGAATCGAGCAGGCAAGACCGGTGAGGATGCTCGCTTGCCATTTCGTGTCGTTGCGACAGACTGCTTCTTCTCATCTGCAGTGTTCTCTTCGGCCGTCAATTCCTGGCCAGCCTCTGGTAGAAGGTCCTTGTACGCCGTGGCGCTCGGTCGGTCATGGCTCGCCTCCATGGACACTTCCAGTTGGGAATTCTCCTCGTGCTCGTCAAATAGGCTCCTTGTCTGCACCGACGTGCTTGTCCTCTTGGAGTCCCGGTATTGCTTGTTGTAACCAAGGTTATCCGTCAGTGTCGGCGAGCTGCTGATGAACGAGATGGGCATCCCAGGCAACGACGGTACCGACGATCTTCTGCGCACATTTGCCCCCGCATTCGGTGGCTGTGGGAAGAGCAGTGTCATTTTCTCATCATACGTCATGCTCTTCGTGTCATTGGGCTTAGGCCGAGTGGCGTAGCTAGGAATTTGTTGGGAAGGAGGTAGAGGAAGTGGAGGGAGGTTTGTGGGGCTGCCTGGTACAGTCTGCAGCATATTCTTGACGGTGCGGATAGACCCTGCTGACTTGGATTTTGTATGACCCTTTGGTGGTGCGACTGGCGGGAAGTAGGTATCCATGTCTGATGTATTGCTTCTTCTTGGGACTGGCCTCGGGCGGTGAACAATCGATGCTGATGTTCCAGGTGTTTCCGGTATCGCGGGCGTTGCTGTTGGGTCCGCAGGTGCCGTGTTGATGGGCAGCGGAACAGCCGCCTTTGGACCTCGCTTCTTGGCATCTCCCATGACGCTTTCGACATAGTTCGGGTCGTCGTAGATGATGTTGTTCACGAACATTACTGTTTGTTGTCTTTGGGGCCCAGATTCACCTGGCCGTCTCCTCACAGACATTGCTCTTGGGTTTCCAGGAAGTCCGTTTGTCGGTCGTCTCTGGAGTGGCGTCTTGGTTGGCTCGGGGCCTGTAGGTTCGGGCGACGGAGGTAGCTGTCGGGATGGTGGAATATCTGTCCTGATAATAACATCTTGACCCTTGGCCGCAGCCCGGGCTGCGGACTTCTGCGGCGGAGGAGGTGGTCGACTGGATACTGACGCGGCGGCCGACTGTGTCGACGACTGCGAGGCCGAAGGCGCATGCCTTGGAGACCTCCTCCGGAGTTCCTCGCCACCGGGAGAAAGTTGGGAGCCTGTCGTAACTCCTGTCGCCGATGTGGTGCCATCGGGCAAAGCAGGTAAAGATGGCTGCCCAATAATTTGCTTGCGTACGGTACTTGTTGCCCGCATAACGCCCTGCGCCGGCTCGACGGCCGCAGCAGCGACCTCGTTCCGATCATCCAACTCTTGACTCTGGCTCGCGAGAAGCGCCCTCCTCTCCCTCTCTTTCCTTGCTGCTGTGTCAAGATCTGTTGTGGCGACCTTGTCTAGCGGGTTCGAGCCGCCTTCCTGGAGAACCGGAGCTGAGATAGCTAGTTTTCCAACCCTACCCGTCTTTCCCAGTCCTGCCCCAGCGTTCGAGAACAGCGTCCTCGGTTTGTTTTGCAGCTTCTCCGGCTGCCGTGCCTCACGAGGAATGATGGGCGCCGTGGCCGCCCGCATCGGGGGGAATAACTGGCCCTGAATGGGAACCCCACCCACGCCCTGGCCTGACATGCTGGGGTTTGTGATACTCGGCAAGCCCTGGTTTGGGAATGGTACTTCTCTCGGCTGGATGAAGGCGGTGCTAGAAGTGATCTGCTTGTTCTTGATGTCTTCGTATCGGCTCGGCGGGTATTCGTTGGAGGCTGAAGTAGAAATGGACCTTGCAGTCACGATCTGCCTTGGTGACGGTGCCTCGAGTGCGTTCCGGTCTCTAGTCCTCGGCTTTTGGTCCGTAAAAACGCTTGTGCTCGCAGTCGCAATAACTGTTGCTGTCAGAGGACTGTATGCAAGGCATGTTCAAGCCGGTATGACACTTACTGAGCAAGATGGTGAGGCCACCTGCTGGGACGGTGCTTCGAAATATGTAGTCTGTGGTAGAGATGCCTAGCAGCATGGCCACGCTTGTCTGTTCTACTTATCAGTATACGCCAGGATGAAAAAGGGCTCGTGGGCCGTGATCAGACTGACCGCCATCCATATCGTCAGACCAATCAGCGTTGCGACAACAGCCTTGCTGCGGGCTGAGTCTGAGCCGCCGTCTTGCATCTTCTTGATCAGCCCGACAGAAATGGCACGCCCGGCCAAAATTGTGACAATCACCGCGTCCACCACAACCAATGCGATCGCTAAGGCGAGAACAGATGAACCGGGCACGCAAACGGGGTTGAATTGTGGTCTTGAAAGGCCAACAAAAACGGCCCCAATAACAAACCGAAGGCCCAAAAAGACTTGGGGGATAATCTGTCCGGTCGACGCCGGAGTCCCATCGTTTATAACCCAGAGTGAATGTTGTTCAATCGCGTATCGTGCAAGCTGGTCAAAGAAGGTGGTGAAGACGATGGCGATTTGGCACGAATTCTCGGCGGCGGGATCTATCAGGGTAGTGATGAAGCCAACTTGGGCCCATGTGGCGGCGCTGAAAAGGAAAATAGCGAGGACCAGCCTCTTGCCGTCTCGAAAGATGGATGAGCCATGGCCTCTGACATTGAGAAACAAGGCCGCCGATGCCGCGTTCACAACGATCCCGCTGCCAATGCTCGTCAGCCTCGACCCGACACCATGACCGACGTCTTTTTCTGTTGAAGGGGGGTGGCAGTGACTCACAACGCGAAGGCGGCAACGAGGGCCGAGGTGGTTCCAGATAACGCCATAACGGCGAATGGGAGTATGAAGAAAGGCCAGCCCAGTCAATGGGGAATTCGAAGCAAATGAAAAGGGTATCAAGAAACGCATTAACACTTCATCATGTCGTGGTGGTCCTCCGCGCAGTCAACACATCGACAACACTATCACGTTCTCGCGCCTGTCATCCTGATCACTTCCCGTTGCGATTGACACAGTAGAGAAGTGAGCGGAGGAGGAAGAGACCGCGAGACTGGGATCACACAGGACCGGACGGGCGTGTCGAGCAGCAGTCACTCTGGACGCAGTGGGGACGCTGGATCTGAAGCATGCGGAACTAGGAGCGGAGCTGGTAGGTGGGTGGGTGCTGCAGATGGCAGGGAAACATTGGCAACCGGACCTCGACGTTGAGGATGCTATCAAGGATTCAAGGGGTGGTGGCACCGACGAGGGTGTGGACATGTTAGGGAGGCCCCATCTCGCTCGTCAGACCGGTACCTGGAATAGACTGGCCGACCAATCCGGTAGCGAGCCCTTGGTGAGGCTCAAACCCGTCGAACAGGGACAAGCTCGAGACATGGCAGTCTCGATGATCATGCAGGGCAAGGGAAGCGCCACGGCAGGCCTAGGTCCAAAGACGGATAACATTTCGCTGTGCTCGTGGAGTCTGGCAGACAATAGCGATGCGGCGGCGCCAGGGTCATCGTCACCCATGTGCTCTGTGTTTCACTTGAAACCCTAGACGTCAGAAGCGAGCCGGCGCAAAGCTCGTCGTCCGGTCAAGGACGAGTTTTAGCCGGATTTGGAACGATTGCCTTTGCATCGGCTCCATTCAGACCAGATTGGCTCTGGTGGCCTGGTCCTTGGACAATTGATGGGTGGATGGATGGAATGCATCCGGGCGATCATGAGGCCGAATGTGTTCTGTGAGGCCACCTTTGTGTGTATAGTGGTCCACGGTGGGTGTGTGTCAGTGCGTTGACGACCGACAACATTTGGAAGTCCGTGTGGTGAGAGAGAGAGAGAGAGAGAGAAGGCCAGGGGTCCAAGGGACTTGAATGTTGACAGGACTGGTTTTCCATGTCTTGCTTGCACTCGGTACGGAGTACACAGTAACAGAGTCGAGATGGCACCGGACCGTGGTGGTCGTGAACCATGCGCCAAACAGTCCAAGGCTCGTTCACAACAAGAAACCGCAGCTGCAGGAATGGAACAACGGGATCTAGGGAGAACATTTGAAGCTATTGTTAAAACAACCCACCTATTGCGCCGGCCACAGCGAGGCTACAAGACCGGACGACACTTGGCCATGCTGTTTTGTGCATCATAATCTTCAAATGTTGTCATCCGCCAACAATCCCATCAATGAAAAGTTAAATAGTATCCGTCATGTACACGGCCGTGCCAGCCCCTCGCTGCACCCGTGCCACCTACAGTAAGTAGGTAGGCAGATAGAGTTTTGGCCCAGGGAGATCAGAGAGAGACAGGTAAACAAAGTGCACACAAGACCCAGGCTCACGGGTCCTGCTACTACCTGCCAGAGTTCCTCAAGACTTCCAAGCTCTCCTTCTACGCATCTACCCGGGGGCCCTTATGGGGATCCGCTACTAGGGCCCCTTAACTACCCTACACGCTACCCTTTACTACTCTAATATTAATAATATTAGCGTGAATTAGTAAAGCTTAATACTACGCCTTTTTATACTAAATAAAAGCTCTTAATAATAAATAGGTTTATAAAAGTAAATTAAAACGTTACTTTAAAATCTCTAATTTAATAATACTTACTATATTTATTTAAAAACATATATTATATTTTATCGTTCTAACGTATACTATGAACTATATTGTTATTCTAGTAAAGAAACTTGAGAAATATAAATTATAATAATACTACCTAACTTTTAAATCTATACATTATATTATAACTTAAGCTCAACTTTAAAATTAAAGTATAAAATTAAAGAATATTTCAAAACTTAAATATTTAGCTATAATACATATATTTAATAATCATCAACTTTAATTATACTATTAAACTTTGTATATATAAACTAAGATTCTATAATTTAAATTATAATAAAAAACCTTTTTATTACTTTTATAAGTTAAACTTTTAGCTTAACTTTATCTATTTAAATTTAGTTCGTTACTTTAATATTTACTATATATATTAATTATAAAAATATTATTAAAACGTAAAATGTGTTAAATTATATCTATAGCTTTTATATAAAAGACTATTTTATTACGAAACGGGTATTTAATTTAGTATAATTTGTTTTAAAAAAGATTAAATGATTAATATAGCTAAAATCTAGTATTATAATAGATAGTAGTAATTTTAAAGGTTTATAACGTTTCTTAGCCTCGTTTATATAGTATAAAGCTATAGCTATATACTTGTATATACGGCTTTTAATATTATAAAAAATAAACTTTATACATTTAAGATATATATTAAATAAAGAATATAATAATTTAAAATAACTATTAAGTAAATAATTTCTTAAATTTATTAAAGATTCTAAAGCTATAAAAACTATAGTATTTTATTTTATTTTATAGTTACTTATATTATTTAATACTATATTATAACTTATAACTTATATCTAAATTAATCTTACTCTTCAAGACCTTTTAAAAATTAAAAAGTTTCTTTTCATTTTATTTAATATAGATACCTAATTACTTAATTATCATCTCTTAATATAAGGGGGTATAGTATTTAGATAAGTGTATTGTTTTGTCTAGGTCTACATGGGAGTCCCTTCTGACAAGAGAACTGCCCTAGGTACTAGTAGGCCATACTTCGTTGTACCCTACTTGTAGCGATAACTACCTATGTACCTACATACCTACTTACTCTTCTTTTCAAGAGATAAGGCGGGAGGGGGGCCCTCATGAGGTGTTGCATCTGTGGGTACCCGTCAAGCCATGCCCAACGACATGAGTGGCGTAGCTTCCCCGGCATTCATCCAAACAATCACTGCCAACCCCCCCCCCTGTGTAATCAGAACACTTCAAGCTGTGATATTGGCCTTATGAATTGAATATCGATGCTGCTAGTTTTTGCAGCTCTCTACCTCGCTCTGCAATTGCTCTTCTGGACCAGGCCCAATGGTATCTGAGCATCGAGTTGATCCTCCTTCCCAAAACATGCTTCGCATGCAATTCATTTACTGCTTCCTCGAAAATGTCATCAACCTCCTCCCTGCCACTGACCGAGGCCAAGCAGTCTGAAAAAGCTTGCTTGGAAGCCAGAGCTGCCCAACTTAGGCAGCAGTTGATGAGGCGCCAAACGCCCACTGCCACTGCTCAACCCGACAACACAAGCTCCTCGCAAAATGCGCCCGAAAAAGCCCAGCGGGGAGAACAGCAACGGTCAGATTGGGTTGGTCCTGTCCATGACAAGACCACCGCCGTTGCTGGAGAACAATCCAACCCAGGTCTTTCCCGCCAGCTGCCCGATGATGGGGGGACGCTCGAGGAAATACAACTCATCAAGACATCCATTTCGAAGACTCGCGAGGATTCAACGTCGGTGGACAGTCATACGAGCTCCGCGGCCACGACTAGGAAACTAGTGGGAACCCCGTTGCCTTCAACGCCACCAAAGATCGCTGGCAATAACATGAACAGCGCCATGAGGGTGGTCAACTCGGTCCGATCCGGTGCAAATGCGCTATCGAGCACAAACGGCCCCGCAGCCGTAACAGCCCCGGACAAAAATGATGCTGGTGCCTGCAGCAATGTTCAGCAGAGAAACGACAGTACGGCCAAGACGGAGCAACCTGCTTCGCACCACACCACCAAGAGTATGCCTGTGCCGCAGGATGGATTGAACAAAAAGTCGTCGACCGAAGAGGGCAAGATGACCACCAAGCCCTGCGCTACTCGAGATAAAAACCCCATCCAAGAAATGACGCCCCAGCATGCCTCGAGCAAGAAGACTCTGCCGACCCGCGTCTCAACGGGCACCAGAACAGTCCCAGTCAAGACACGTGCCGCGCAGCCTGTGTCGGGACAACTCGAGACAACGCCTGCGCCAGAACAAAGCCGGTCACATGTTGACACCGCTCCTGCTCACGCATCTTCATCCCGCACCGAGGACGGAAATCGACATCGCCGGGCCTCCTACCGTAATGACCGCATGATATGGGAGTCCAACAAGTGCCCTCAATTCGACCACCCCACATACCCAGGGGACAATCGGGAGCCGTGTCATCGCCCGGCATCCCCCGTGGCGCGAAGGCTGATCAATGATATGGACAGCGAGGTAGAGAGGCTCGCCTCCCACTACCCTGATTTACATGACTGGCTCGAAGAAACCGGCTGGAACAACCCCGATTTCCGCCTGCGCCACCTGGACCGCATCCATCGAATGGCGGAGATTGAGCGCGCGAGATCCCAGTTGGAAATGGAAATCGACCGCGACAAGGCCCGCTTGAAGAATTCCGGCGAGCCAGGCAGCAAGTCGATGTACCTGAGCAACGCTGAATGGCGCCCAATGTTGTCCCCTCGTGCACCTACTCGGCAACCTGGCGATATTGAGCGGCCCAAGTTTAGGAAGCTTGGCCCTTACTCGGTGACGGAGGGCCTGAAGAGGAAGCGTAGCGAAGAGAGCGACGATGAGAGAGATGGCGGCATGTTGCCCAAGTACTACCATACCAATCATGCCCACCGTGGATCTCGCGCTGGATTTAACGGCTCTTATGGTTCCCGTAAGCGTGGCCGTGAGGAGCGTAGATACGGGCAGGATCGAGGTGAGTTTTGTTACCCCCCCCCCAATGTCCATCCCTGCCTCAGCGTCACCTTTTATGAAGCCCCCTCCCGCCCGGTTGCCTGTATATATTTCAATTCATCGTGTGTTCTTGATCCACTCTGGCTCTCATCGCAACAGTAGCGCTAAATGCCCTTCTAAAAAGCCTTGTCCCATCACCTTGTCCCATCGCTAACTTGTTCAACTCAGAAAACAAACAAGGTGGGAGGTCGCCGTCCTCCCGCGGGTTCTTCGATGGCTCGTCCTCGCACTCATTACCTCGGCGCAACTTGCGAGCTCCGTACGGCTTCCCGAGCCCTGCCAGCCACCCACTGCCTCGTAATGGCGTCGAGGCAGAGCACGCAACCGACTGGTACACGACGCCCGACAAATGGCCGCGGCGTCAGCACTCGCCCAGGTTCAGCAGCCGTCCACCCCGTACCAGTGGCTATTTCCAGTGAACTTAGCACAGACGTGCGTGGGGTGCTCTTAACGAAAGGCAGAGACCAGGAGTGCTGTCCACTAAGATATGGGTGATGCATCACCCAGCGCGGATAATATCCAGTGAAGACCAATGATGCAGGTTTCAGGGGAAAACCGTTCCCGGATGGTCCAACGATAGAAAAGTCGGACTCGGGAGTACACGGTACAGTTTGCGGGGGGGCTTTCCCTTGGGTAGCTCACACCGCTTTCGAAGCACTGACTTCGAAAGTCTTGCCTGCGAAACGCTGGAAGAGTAGTGTGACAGATATAAATGCATTTTGCTTACTTAAATGCTTGATCACTGGACGAGCCCGGAGGCAACCATTCTCGGGTGCGAATTGCTTGGTCGGTTTGATGAAATGACAGACTTTATCTGGGGTCTGAACAGCCAGACGGAGAACAAGACGGTCTGAGCGTACAAGGCTACAGAGGCTAATTTATAACCATGGGTCCAAAAGCGGCTGGAGTACGATTCTATAGACCAACGAGCGCTTACTGTTGGCTGCCCCTTCTTACTTCAGGGTAAGGCTGAGGATGCGCAGATACAGAACAAGTACAACGAGGAGAGAGGTCTTAAGCTGGAGGCAGGAAGGAGGCAAATAGTACAGCCTGTATGGAAGCATACATGATCATGAAGACGACAAGCCCGCTGCCCATGGCCCTCGTTTTGGGGCTCCTTAGGCAGGCGGCCAGCCACCAGTACCAGGCGGGATAGCCGGAGGACAAGCGGGTGATGATCTGGACGTGGTAGCTCGTGAAGGCCATGACGACGAGAAGGACCTGGGCAAAGACCATGGACCTCGCGACCAGGATGAGCCGGGAGCTGTCAAGGCCCGACGCCGACCCGTGGCCACTGGAGATGATTGAGCGCTGGAAGTAGAGATCCTTCCCGGCCTTGGCCATGACAAAGAGCATGGGAGCAGCAAGGGCGAAGAGTGGGGCATTGGACAGAGTCCAGTAGCGGAGGAAACCGGTGTTCCTGTGGTGCGGTGTGAGCGAGAGAGCGAGCGAGGGAACGGACGTTGACGATGACCCAGGCCACCGTCAAGAGGCGCGCTGGCTGTGGGTTGTTCAGGGGGGAGGGGGTCTCACCAATATTGCCTCTGAACAAAGTTGAAGATGCTGGGCACGAGGTGGGTACACCACGGCCTGGGTTCGGAAGGCGCGGATGCGGTGGAGCAGTACGTCTGGTAAGCATGATACTGAGGGACGACGGTGCCTCCAGCGACAAGCAGGCCGGCGATTCCGAGAACTAGCAGTCTCCGGAGATAATCGGGAGTCTTGCGGTGATCGAGGTCCTCGGTCAGTTGGTAGAAGGTGGAGAGGAAGTCGAAGGCCAGCGGGGCGCCGTTGAGCAAGGCATTGGTACGAAAATAGGTGGCGAGGCCAAAGACGAGGCCGGCGAGTAGGGTCAGGGCATCTCTAGGGAGCGATGAAACCGACGTGCCAGTCCCGAGGCAGCTCTTGACCAGCAGCAGCCAGCCGGTGAAGGAGAGCAAGGAGCAGGCGCTCTCGGCATAGGGGGCCGACAGGAAGAGGCCGGCAGGAGACAAGACGTGCAGCAGGGCGGCAGCCAGTGCCCACCTCGAATCCCTCCAGAGATGCAGGCCCAACTGGTAGAGGACCAGGACGGATAGCAGATGGCAGGCGTTTGAGAAGATGACAGCGACCAGAGCCTCGAGGTGGGTGCCGGGGCCGGGGGTGGTGAGCAGACCAAGCCGAGGGATCCGCAGGGCTGAAGGCTTGTGATTAGAAAGAGCTTGGACTTTGGGGCCGAGTGTAGGTGCGGGCGGTGGGCAGGAGGAGCGAGCGTTACCTCGGATGATGAGGGAGATGCATTTTGGCAGGGCGGACCCAAAGGCCCACTCCTGCTCGAAAAGATGGCCTCTTTCGGCGGCCTTGAGGAAGTAGATGGCATCCCATGAGGACAGGCGCGTGAGGAAGGTTGGTGGGCTGTCCGGGACGAGAAGACTCGACGACGTGTCGTAGGTCGAGCCAACGCGGCTGCCGGCAGCGATGGCGAAGAGGACGGCCTTCCACGACAGGAAGGCGGCCGTCAGTGTGGTGAAAGGAGAGCCATTGTTGGTGCTTGTGGCAGGCATGACGGCGAACGCTGTGTGCTGTAAAATACATGGTGTACAGATTGCACGTCGAAGAGAGACAGACATTCTACGGAGCACTCATGCTGACAGGCTGACAAGGCCCGTGTCCTGACAGGATGCAGCCACAAATACTACACAGAGATTATGTATTACATACTCCGTACAGTATGTACCCACCTTACCCACCCCCTTGGAGAAGATCGGGACCCACATACATCAATGATGCACACCCCTGCTGAGGCTTTGGCGCAACGCCTCGGCATGTACCGAGATTTGGGCAATCAAAAAAGGTCGACGAAAGGAGCACCAATATTGCACCAACAACACCTGATGCCAAAAATACCAGCCGGGCTGCCGACTAGTTGGCCTGCCGGTGGAGATTAACACCATAACAATCGGCGTTGTGTGTGGCTTCTTGAGCCATCGATCCATCTGATGTCTGTTATGAAGGAATAAAAAAAGGCAGGATCGGCAGCTGAAACACACAACTTTAAAGATGTGCGCTCTCTGCTGTTTGTTTCCAGTACGGGAGGTGACCTCAGGCCCACGGCTATATCCGCAGTTCAAATATCTCCGCAACCTCCCCACACATGATCGAAGCACGCACTGAGGTAGGTGGGTGGTGAGCCAAAGAAACTACCGTGCCACAGCAAGATTGCACTACTACGGTAGGCCACTACTAGACCTGTTGGCCCAATTGACCGCCTGGTGCACGTACTGCACGTATACCTATCTGGGCAATGACATTGACATGCTAGGTCAATTGAGCCAATTTAGTTCGACTGGCCGACCCTCTCTGCCCCTTTCTCATTGGGACGGGCGCAGCACAGCCGCACAGCCGAGTGGGCACACAGGCACCGTACAGTGTACTGTAGTCCTATAGAATACTGGCAAGGGACATGGCCCATGCTGACGGACCCATTCTCTGCCCATGTGGCACGTCTTGGATACAAGAGGAAAGAAGGTAGAACGCACTTGAGTAGAAAGTAGAAAGTAGAAAGTAGCTGCCTGTGAGCCCGCAAGCGTCTGGCTTCCAAGCTTCCCTCCTACCTGTCGCGGGCCTGCACCTCGGGAGGATTGTACCGCTCGTACGCCATCATCCGCCGGCTGGATTGACTGGTGTCTTCTATTCGTCTTCGTTTCGCTTCATTTCTTGAACCTCTCTTGTCCTCCTCCTACTCCTCTTCTTCTCTGTTCTTTCTCTCCGTCTTCTTCCTCCCACCCACCACCCCTGCACTTCCGCCTTCTTCCTTGAGAGCCCACGTTCTTTGCAGGGACGACGCGTCTTGTCGCTCTACAAGGCATCCCAGTTGATTTCTGCCCACCCTGCTGTGCAGCATTTCTTCCTCCGACCCAGACGGACTGGCCGGGTGGTACCTGACGACCGAAGACAGCAGCGCCCTCGAGATCTGGGAAGCTTGACTTGAACTACAAACTACACTACCCCCGTACACAGTACACTACCAAAAATCGGGCCCTGCTTGCTGATCTCGGGTTCTTGTCGTTCGATCTCATAGCAAACCCACACGAGCCGGCCTCCCATAAATGCCCGACTGTGACGCCACACCTTGCACGCTTTTTTGGCACTCGGATCCACTTCACACGTCGTCACACCAGCTAGCTCTACACAGTATTCTCCAACATAAATCGATATATACCCAGGCACCCAGTCACCCAGTCACCCAGGCAGATTTCAATCTTGCCTACACAGTATCTGTTATTGTGCTGTACACTTTCTACCTTCCAAGGTTGGGTATCCGGTCCATTCCGGCCCCGATTACCAACTCGCCTTCCACCAGCGGTCCCATGATCGCGGTTGATCGCGGTTGACTCCCGCCCCGCCCTGGGAACCGCTTACGGAATCTCTGGGACCAGCAGGACGCAGACCGGGGCGGACCAGTTCGGTAGCGTTCGTTGCGCCTGCGTTTGCTTTGGAATTTGTCTTGTGTGAAGCTGGACTTCCGGGAGTCACGGAGTGGGAGGTCCATCAGTCAGTCACTCCTACTTGTAGGACCTTGCCTGACCAAACAACCGCCCGTCGCCCCTGCTCGTCCTGTTCAACTCACCAACTCTCTTGGCCGACTTGTTTGTTGTATGGTGCAGTACATCTACCTAGGTATGTTCCAAGGTTGCCTGTGTCTGAGTTCCTGGTACCCACGTGGGCAGTTTCAACTGCCATCAGCAACATGTTCCTCCATGCCGGTGCCTCCCTACACGGCCATGAGTTCTCGGGAAACAGCCACCCTCCTCAGTCACCCACACACGCCGCCATACAACGGAAAAAACCATATCTGCGATCAGCATTTCCAGCTCCCATCCTCCGCTCCACCACGACCCCACCTCACGCAACCACATGGCCTCTTCCCCAGACTCCCAAAACGACTAGGCCCGTCTCTGAGGTATATGTGAAACCCATCATCGATGTTCTGGCCGACCGTGCTGTTGCCCGGAGATCCGTCCCTGCTGCTCCCGTCGTTCGCTTCAAGGAGCCCGAGGCGCTTGCGTCCCCAAAATCTTCCATGACAGAAGATGAGCCATCCTTCTACGACTCCGATGCTTCGCAGACGTCCTCGGCCGCCCGCCCCAGACGGAGGAGAAGCAGCCCACGCAAGACCAGCCACTATCTTCTCGCCCTGCCCGCACCCAAGCGGGGTTCCAAGAAGCACCTCTTCAAGAGCATCTGCCCGAGACTGCTCTATCAGCTTCAGGAGCTGCCTGTCAACCAGCGGCCACGGCCCGTCATCGATGTGTTTCCTGCGTCTCTCATAGCCGGACCCCTGGTTACCGCTCGCTATATCAACCTCTTTCCTCGCATCTTCGGGGCCAAAGGCGAGCTGGGCCCCCATGACCTAATCCTGCTCAAGTCCGAGGACTACGACACTGGCCTGAGTGACTCGGAAGAAGAGGACGAGCATATCGGGGGGAGACGCGTGCCTCTTGCCATCTTGAGCCCAGTGAGGGGTCAGGACTGTGACGAGATAGTGATGGAAGACGGTACTGTGTGGAAGGCGACCCCCGGTCCCAAAGGCAGCTACAATTTTGTTCACACCGACAACCACGGAATATCGCAGACTCTCCGATGGGCCAAGCGGAACACGTCAGTGCAGAACCAGAAGAACGCAAACAGGCTGTCGTCATCCGCCGCTACCGTGGCCAGCGACGTCGCATCTACCACGGAGCCGATCGATTACAAGTACACATTTAGCATCATCAACCCACAGTCTAGGCGACACCCGATCCTGGCGAACCTGACGCCAAGATCACTCGAGCTATTTGAGGACTTCACCACAGTGTCGACATCACAGGGCCGCTTCCCACCCTCTCGCCCCACGAGCCATAACCTCGATTCGGCGGGCCCGAAGTCGCCACCACCGTCTCCTTTCTCTGTTGATAAGCCCTCCACCGAGCGCAAGACCCAGCCAGTGGACGAGAAGACCAAGCAGCTGATCAGGGTCACCGGTCTCTGGCTGGCTCTGCGGCTCAGCGGGGCCGGGCCCGATTCTACCGACGCGAGTGAAGCGAGCGCCGCTCTTCCGCAAGAACGGACCATGAGCATCTCGTCATGCGCATCTCAAACGCTCAAAATGCCGAGGCGGTCGACTACAAGCAATGTCAGCTGTACCGTGCCACCGGTGCAGTCTGGTCTCAGGAGGGCAGTCAGCACTGGTGCGGCCTTTATGCAGCGGCGGATGATGAAGCAGTCTCACTACCAGTCAACCGAGGTGGGCAGCAACATGGCGGTGGCGCCGGACAAGCAGGCCGGCGTACGAGGTGCACCGGGTGAGCAGAGAGACATTGAGAAGGAAACAGAGGCGGGCACGGGAGGATGTGCACCTGCACAAAAGCAAACACGGAGGGTGAGCTGGCTCAAGAAGCTTAAACACTAGGTGTGTTTGTGTGTGCAGTCTGCTCAAAGTCAAGGAGAGGAAACGGAACTATGATACCAATACCCAATTGCATTCTGAAGTACCTACAATTCACTAGCATGCATTTCTGAGGTTCCCTGCATTCCAGTGCGCTTTCAACTGTGACGAACTCTGCACAGCCACAGGGTATAGTTGTAGTAAACTTCCGGGGTACTCCTCAATATGCAACCCTCCGTAAGATGACCCATAAGGCAACGTATGTGTGCCCCCCTGCGTTCGGACATCCTTTTCCATAGTAACCTCCTCTCTTACAAGACCTCTATTGGAAAATTACTCTGTAGAATGAGCTCCTATGGGTCAAGGGAGACACACACGAGGTAGGAAAACAAGACACGAGGGGCTACATCGGAAGTTTTCACGTATCTCAAATGTGCCTGCCCTACTTGCAATGATAATTTACGTGACTGCCGGTTGATTGATTATCCCATTACGGATGGGCTCAAGTGGCCCGTGGTGTGAAGCGTGGGCAGTCAATTACTTGTCTAGAGTACACATTTACCGCACAGTTGTAACCCAGTGACCACCGATACGCGAGCAGAAAAACAAGCGTGCATCCGTCTGCTACCAAGATCGCCGTGACCTGATGTCGTTAGCCAGGTGCCCTGGCCACCCAGGAAAACAACTTGTAAATTACAACCACGGCAGGCAGAGCCTTCATATCCAAAGTCAGACGGTCCCTCTTGTCTAGGTATGCTAGTATGCTAGGCCTCATGACGAAGTCAACATGTGAATGATCCTATTCTTCCAACGCCGCCGGCGACGGTTCCGTCAGCTCAAGGCAACCAAGAGCTGCAAAACAGGATACAAAAAAAAAAACAGGCAAACAAGAAGAGAATCAAATGGCAGTGCCGCCCGTGGAACTTGCGGCCGGCAACTCGACCTGATAGTGCTCATGCAATCAATCGATGTGAGAGCTTGGAACAAGTTTGAAATCGTGTACAAAGGGTGTTGCACAGGCAGAAGTGGAAACTGGACGAAAAAAAGAAGAAGAAAAAACCCAATTTAAAATCAACCATCATCACGGTATCTTGCTGCCGGCCTCAGTTGGCGACGCTACCCGCATGGGCGACGATGGTGGCAAAGGTGATGCCAGAGGTGTGAATTGCTTAAGCTCTCCAATCGCGAGTTCTGCAAGGTCTCGCATTTCTTCAGCCTTTCCGTCAACGGGCGGCTCTGGATCGGTCATGCTATGTGACTCGTGGCCGGCAGCGGGGACTTGGATCCCGTGGTACCCAGTGCATGGGGATGCGAGGAGGTTGGTGCGAGAGCCCCAGTGGTCTGGACCGGCTTCTCCTTGGTCTCCTACCACTGCAGTAGACAACTTGGATGGTTTCCAAACGGGCGACAGGTCCCAAACGTCAGCCCTCACCACTTCCGTCTGGACGTCTGGCCCCCTTCAGGCAGTGCCCGAGTTCTCCGCCGCGGCTGGGCCCTTCCCCTTGGACTCGGCCTCCTTCTTCGACCTAAGTTCCGCGTCCGAGGGGGGTATGAATGTTGGGGGTATGCCGGGTACCTGGATGACAGGCTTGAGGTCACGAGGAGTCAGGTCGGTTGGGTTGCCTGTGGCAACATCGATGAGATCGTCACCCTCAACCACGACTTCCCGGTTGACTATGCGGCGCATTAGATCAGTGAAGGAAGAGCCGCGAAACTTCTCATTGTCGCTCGATACCATGGTGTCCAGGATGCGTGCCGCATACGACTGAAGTTCAAAATCCTCACGCTTCTTTTGCATGAAACGATTGTTAGGATCCAGCTGCGACAAGACTGCGGGGTCATCATCCCTGCGCTTAGCATCCAATTTGTCGGCATGTTCGGTCATGACTGCCTCATGATCCTCGCGATCCTCGGGCCCGTGTGCGGCCACCCACTGATCCATCTCCTGCTCAAAGTCTTGGTCGTAGGCCGCAAACGCCGCGCCGAGGGCTTCCTCTGTGTTGGCGGCCAAGGCTAGATTCTGGGGGTAGTGGCTGAATGGTAGGCCATTCGCGCCAGCCTGTGCTGTGCCTGGGGCAGAATAACCATGAGGAGCAACCTGGTCTTCCTGAGCTGGCTGATCTCCAATGAGCTGTTGGCCACCTTGCGCGAAGCCTGGGAAGAAGCCTGGAGGAGCATGGGCGGGCATCATATGAGAAGGGGCATAAGGAGTAGCGACATTTCCCTGTGTCATTGGCTGACCGATGGGAAAGTGGTAGCTTCTAGGGGCTGCAAGCCCGGGTTGGCCGTAGGGAGTGGTGGCGGGCAATGCGTGCATGGGATTCAAGCGCAACGCCCCCATCTCTGGACTCAAAGACGTCTCTTCTTGGGCACGCTTGAAGTCATGGACCCAGGAAGTATTGGCGGGCTGCAGAGCTGCACTTGGGCGCTGATGGTCGATTCCGCCTCGACGTGCAGGGATTGGGGGGTTGACATGGTTCTCGAGGTCGATTTGTTCCCTGCCTTCCAAGGGCTTGTCTACGTGGCCGCGATAACGATGTTGGTACTGCCTCCAGAGAAACGGGTTATGATTGGGGTTGCCTCGAGGTTTGACCACAGCCCGAGGGTCGGCGCTGGCCTGAGGATTAGGCTGAGGCGAGGCACCGGTGAAGTTGGCGAAAGAGGCATCCCCAGCAGCTGTGTTGGGGGCACCTTGGGTATTTGATCGAAAAGACTAGGCAGGTTAGTTTCGTGCGCCACAAAAGTCATCCTGAGGTGCAACTTACGCCAGCGGCGGAGGCAGGAGAGCCAGCGACGCGATCCTGCTGAAGGGTCCGGTCACGGTCGAGATGCCCAAGCAAGCCCTTGGTAGGGACTGAGGGCCCACAAAGATTGTCCGACATTCTGGGAATGGTGGCTGAGAGTTTGCGATGACGAGTTGCTGATTTGTCGTCAGTCGATGGTGGTTTTGGATCGTCAATCGAGATGGGGTAGTTCGGTAGTTGCGATGTGCTTGAAGGTGCCGCCGAGAATGCGATAATAGATCCCAGTCACATGCAGTGGGAAGTAATCACAACAGCAGGTGGTTCGAAGGGGGAAAACTAGCAGGAAATCCTCCAGGGCTGGTTGAAGTTGAAGTTGAAAGTTGAAAGTTGCTCAAGGCAACTGATTGGTCCAAGTTATGTTGAAGGGGGTAGGGTAGAGGGCAGCCCTCAACAGACGTGTTTCTAATTGTTTATTGCCTTCACAATAATCTACCATGCAAGAATATCGGATGGAATGATGAGACCAGGTTTTACAGTCTCACAGAGAGCAGTGGCTTCCAAGTGTAACTGTGTCTGATTTATGGGAAGAGCATCTGTTGATCCATGCAAGTGAGTGTGAACGTCGGGGCAAACGGCTTTCAAACGGTCGGCTGACAGCCCGGACTGGGAACTCTATGCTCTGTATACCCCAGCCAACGTTCCAAGGGGACGTGAAAGAAAGCGATTTGTTTTTAAGGCCAGACTATGGTCATGGTCGTCGATTAGATCCCCCGTCTCGTAGACAGTTGATGGGGGCAAATACCGAAAGCCAGGAGCCGAGGCAAAGCCGGTCAGCAGGTTCCGTTAAAATGGCCGGTCCGTGGCCTACCTACCTAGATACCTAGGTACCTAGGTTATCCGTGCCTCAGTGGCACTGTGCAGGGGGCGGATGCTTACATACACAAAATGCCAAGTGGACCCTCCGTTTGACGTCGTTGTAGCTTACCGTGGATGGGCAGTTGACTGCTTGGTTTAATGGACAGGCCAGCACGTCGCGAAACACTCCATCCACCACCTAAGCTCGGCCACTGTAACCACCAACTTGTTGTCTTTTCCCCCGGCATTCCTGCCAGATTGGAACCCCCACTGAGATACCCAGACCTTCCTTACATTTTTCATTCACAGCCTTTCGATTTCTCTGTCTTCGCGAGTGCTGTGTACCCGCCAAAATGGTGCGTACCGCCTTGCCCACGGTGCCTCCGTTCTGCGTTGAGTTGCGATCCTGACAATGGCCACCACAGGCGACTCAAGTAATTTCAAATCCCGGCCACGATGACATGATAGTACGTCCCACCCCGCATCCCAATGAAGGACAAACATGGCCCTGTTGCCGAGCTCAACCTGACCCTTATTTTGCCGCCTCCCAGCACGATGCCGTCCTCGACTACTACGGACGACGACTCGCGACATGTTCATCAGACCGCACGATCAAGATCTTCGAAATCGAGGGCGAGTCTCAGCGACTGACCGAGACGCTCAAAGGGTGAGTTTGGCAAAGGCACGGCAAGGCAAGGCACGGTACGGCACAGACGACTGACGCGCCCGCACAATAGACACGAGGGCGCAGTGTGGTGTGTGTCCTGGGCCCATCCTAAATACGGCAACATCCTCGCCTCCTCAGGCTACGACGGCAAGGTCTTCATCTGGCGGGAGCAGCAGGGCGCGTGGCAGAAGATCTTCGACTTTGCTCTGCACAAGGCCTCGGTCAACATCGTCTCGTGGTCGCCCCACGAGTCTGGTTGCCTCCTTGCCTGTGCTTCCTCCGACGGCAACGTCTCCGTGCTCGAGTTCAAGGACAACAGCTTCGAGCACACCACCTTCCCCGCCCACGGCCTGGGCGTCAATTCTGTGTCGTGGGCGCCCGCCACCATTCCGGGATCCATCGTGTCGAGCTCCCCTGGCCCTGGCGCCACGGGCAACCGCCGCTTCGTCTCGGGTGGCTGCGACAACCTGATCAAGATCTGGGTCTTCGACCCCGCCACAAACAGCTACAAGCCCGAGCGGGAGCCGCTTTCGGGCCACACGGACTGGGTCAGGGACGTGGCGTGGAGCCCTACGGTGCTGCAGAAGAGCTATATTGCGAGCGCATCCCAGGACAAGACGGTGCGCATCTGGACGTCGGACCCCGCGAGCCCCGGCCAGTGGAACTCCAAGGTGCTAAACTTCGACGCCCCCGTCTGGCGCGTGAGCTGGTCTCTTAGTGGCAACGTTCTCGCCGTTAGTGGAAGCGACAACAAGGTCACGCTGTGGAAGGAGAACCTGCGGGGCGAGTGGGATATTGTAAAGACACTAGAGGAATGAGCCGAGACAGGTCGCAAGGCGTTTGGGACTCAATGGCCGGCTATTAATAAACAGAAAAGGAAGAGGGACAAATCTGTCATAATCTCAGCAGACTAGATAGCCGCGATCGTGCTTTGGTGCCATCCATCTCCACGCCTGAGACTGCGGCTAAGTTGCGCCTATTGATGCCCAGGTCCCTGGTTGAACCACATTAATCTCTCCCAGGGCGCCGTAAAACCCGGCAGGATAGTGATGTGAGTAGTAGCCTGCATGCCTAAACCGCGGTAAAGAACACCCCGCAGACCATCGATAGCGCAATAGCCAGTCCTGCCAGGAAAATGGCTTCTTTGCCCGGCCGATTCCTAGCCGACCGTGGTGCAAGGTTCGGGCTCGACGTGCCTGTCCCTGTCTCCCCACCACCGGTTGCGGACATCTCGGACCGCTGCAGTACATAGATCTCGCCTGTCGAGTCGGAGCTCATGAAGAGCCGGCCCTGGGCGTCCCAGGCGAGCCCGACGGGCCGGAAGCACGAGTCTGGGCACTTGGACAGGTCGGCGTTGCTGAGCACGTCAGCTGTGGCGCTGTTGCTGTCGGGCTGCGCGACGGGCGCACCCGTATTGCCGTCGAACTGCACGGTCGAAAGCACGTAGCCCGCGGGCTCTGAGCGATCCCATGAGCCATGGAAGGTGATGTATGCTGTCGTACCGTTGCTGTCGAAGACCATGTCCAAAGGTGCTGTGTGAGCCTGGTTTTGGCCAGTCAGCATCAATCCCTGCTGGGTTATTTGTTGAATATGAATGCACTTACTTGGAATGTCAGCCGCGGCGGGACATGCTCCTGGGCGCAAGTCGTGTCGTTGAGCGTGTTGCTCGGGTTGAGCGCAAATTGGCTACCAACGGTCATGTTGCCCTTGTCCGGGAAGTTATCGGTGTCCCAGAGGGCAAAACAGTCTGGGTAGCCGTAATTGCCGCCCTGGTCCTCGGTAGAGCCGTTGAGGAATCCGTGATAGTTCATCTCCTCACCGGGGTTGTCTTGATGGATATCATTTCCGATTCTTTCGATCTGATCCGCAGAGTTCTCGACTAGGTCTCCATCAGAAGGTTCTAAATCGAATGGAGGAAGAGGATAATACAGAAAAGCCCTACCGCTGTATATCCCGCCCGTGACTGGGTGCTCGGCAACCCCAACACTGTTCCTCAGGCCCCAGCCCATGAGTCTGCCCTCAGAGGGGTAGTCATAAGGCCGTCCACTAGGCAAGTTATTGACGTCGAAGGCCCGGATCTGTGAGATGCCGGAGTTGAGCTGAGCGGCACCAAAGTCCATGTTCTCGGCACTCCCACGAGACACCAACAAGGTGTTGTTAGCCTTCCGAGACAGCAATAATGTCCGCGATACATGCTAAGGTCTGATCAGCCAGCGAGTTGGGGACACCAAGGTCAGGAACGAGATTACTCCTGAGTTGCTCATGTTGGTCACGAGTGTCTCGCTGTCACCCACAGTGCCAGCAGTAGCGTCATAGGGCCAACGGTACACCTCATTTGAGGTGGAAGCATACAAGGTGCGTCCGTCGGCCGACAGCTGAACAGCGTGGTTCAGCTAAGCAGGAAACTGGTCAGCACAGTACCCAAGGTATTCTGTTTCGACCTCTCACAACTTTGCGATCGCAGGTACGTACGCACATCTGAGTTCTCAACGACAGTTGACGTCTCGTTGACGGCGAGACAGGTCCCTCCATTGTCAGTCAGTGTCATGCGGACGATGCCAGACCCCTGCTGGACAACGAGCAATGCGCCATTCTGGTCAAAGGTGATGCTCCGTGGGTCGCTCAGACCGGTGGCAATCAGTTGGGCCGTCCATCCAGAGCCAACAACGGGGGCGTCATACGAAGGAGTGAGCACCGTCGGGCAAGCACCTGCAACGGAGGTGGTGGACTGAGCGGTACCGAAGGTGATGTGCCCCAACAGGGCTGCAAGCGCAATGAGGAGACTGGAGGGCTTCATGTTGATTTTCAGAGTTGACCAGGACAAAAGGAACTCGAAATGGGTGATGGGGTAATTTGAGCGGTCTTCGCAGAGCAGTTAGTTATCTCCCCTTCAAGATTCGTCAGAGAAACACTGCCCAAAACGCAGCAAGTGGCTGCTGGGCAGTTGCTCGAGACGAAGGTGGCTAGCTTTCCACCAGTCCGTCCTTGAACGGCAGGAACCTCTTGTGTCTGAACCGTTTTTGTCTGTGGTGTATATAGGTACATAGGTATATACATGTATACCCAACATCCCCCCCCACCCCTCGATGTGCAGAGACGGGCGACATTTAGAAAAGCGCCCAGCAACGTGAAACCAGAAGAGACCTAGCTCTTCCCAATGGCGTCATGCTGGGAGTCCGGGGCGCGTAGACTCCCACATGCCGTAGTAGTCCACGCAGATCTTGAAACCCGTGCCAATTGAGGTTGCCGTCGATCCCCAATCCTACCTAGCCCTATCCGTACTCAGTAGGGTGGACGTGTTGTTGATCTTACTGATTCATCTCTGGGAGCATCTGTCGAGCACCTAAAATTATCCGCACGAATACGTACGTACCTATAGAATGACTGCTAGATGGTATTCTACCACACCAAAGTTCATTGTCCACGGCACCTCATTTTCGCTTGTTTCAAAACGACCACTTTTGGGTATGGCAGGATTGGATGCATCGTCCAGTGTTTGTGGGCCGTTCGGCTCGCTCTATCGAGGTTCGATAGTAAGTCTTGGTACCCGTGTCATCTCCCACCCTGCGATGGATGGCCTTTCGGTAGCCGCAAGCTGGAATACTCCAGATGTCCGCCTTGGATACGTGCACTACGTGTTGAGCTGCGAGCTCAGTGGTCAGGTAGGTCTCACTCGCATCGCGATTGGGCTGTTCAGCCCCAGCCGTCGGCTTGGCGATTACCCCACGGTTTTGACACATGTGACACAGGCAATAGCAACAAAACGTGCGAAGAACAGAATATGGTATCCGTGTTGTGCTCTTGACCAATGATAAATAGAAGAAGAAAGAAGAAGAAAAAAAACTGTCCGCCACTCCCATCACAGGCTGTCGAGCCCAATTATATACGTTGGTATCTGAAAGGCAAGGGCTCGCCAGGCCCCTGCGTGCCCCTCCTCCTCTTTTGCCATTCCTTAAAGGACCAGACGCTTCATGCTCTTCTTTCAAACGCTCACGCTCTCAGCCCCAAAATCACCGCAGGCCGATAACACTCATCTCCAGCGTCCAGACTCGTCGGATCCACACCTTGAGCTTCCCCTCCACGCCGTCGACGTTGTCGAGCTCTACACCTTCCCACCAACATCTCCTGGCCGGCTTGCGCCAGAACAACAGTAGCTTCTGTGCCATACCCACAGCGTTGTTGCCCATTTCATTACCACGGATGTCACTGCGGAGCCTTGCAAGAGCGAGACTGCAGACGACGGCCTTGTTAGGCTCGCCGGCGCGGTGTCCCCATTGGTCATCATGATTGAAACCACTGTGTCACGCTGTCAGCTGACTTTCCTCCGAATCTCTAGTGATCCTGGGTGCAACAACAAAAACATACCCAGCTGTCAACATCTCAATCAGATGAGCCTCTGTAGTCCCGGGCTCATCGCTTCGCTTCAGCCCAGAGAAGATGCCGTCTTGCTTCAAGAGCGCCCTGGCTGCGGCCCTTTTCACCTCGATCATCTCCGGCTGCTGGATGTCTGCCTTTGGCGGAATGACATAGAAGTCGAGGTCCTCGCGCAATACTATGATACCCGCCCTCTTTGAAGAGTCATCGCGCCCTGCACCGCCCAGCGGCTCGATGGGCAGCGCATCGCCATCTTGCGATGGCGGTGGTGACGACTCAGATGGGATGGACGAGGCAACCTTGCGGAAGAATTCAAGCATGTACTGTAGAGATTCTGGGTCGTACTGCCGGGCGGGCGTGACAAGGACGTCAGTTACACTTTCGGAAGCCCTGATATATCATGACGGTAGGGGCTGAGTGCAACCAGTACTCACATCGACTTGAATGGCATCGCCATCGGTCGAGCCGCCACCCATGTGTCCTTCGGGGAAGAGGCCATTGGGGAAGAGGGACAGCAGAACAAACTCGGGCAGCGTCAGGAGCTCATCGCGGGAGAGGACGAACCGGGTGCCCCTGGCATTGCGCGTTAGCTTCGACGTCCTCGCTCGTCCTGAGAACGGCCGGTTTGTGGCTAAACATACCTTAGATCCATGGTTATGGTCTCGTCGGCGCCGACATCTTTGTTGTTCATGTCAGCATTTGTGCCCAAGCAAGCCGGTCAAGTGATTCTTACCTCCAAGGGTGTTGATGGGCGGTCCACCCTGTTGCACCTGAGTAATAATACTCGAGGCTCCTCCTGCGGCAGCCATCAGGTATGTGAAAGACTGGAGGGGACTATAACCCTCCGAGTAGGCTGGTGGTGGTTCGGCGTCGTCGTCCTTGGGGCGCGAGCTATTCTCTCCCTTGGTATCCTGAGGAAGGGCACGTTTGGTCTCGGCGAAGGTCTCTTGGTAGGTGTTCGGCGGTTCCGAGGAGCTCGATGCAGCCGGTGGCTCGTAGGCAGGGGCAGGTAACTTGTCGCGCTGTGCGGGTTCTGGTGGTTCTGGGTCGTAGGGGCTGGAAGGAGTTACAGCAGAGGCAGGGGGATCGTCGGTCTCAAGCACAGAAGCAGAGCGGTCTTGTTCGGGCGGCGGAAAGCTGGCAAAGAGAGAGGAGAAAGGCGGAGGTGCGGTCCGGTTGGAAGCGAGCGACGTAGCAGTCGGGCGGGATACCTCAGAGGCAGGGTACTGAGGCGGCGGAGGGTGCGGTGTTGCCCCTGGGCCGTGGGTGGAGCGGACAGTGCTGTGGTCGTCGGCAGCAGCAGCTGTTGCTGATGATGATGAGGATGATGACGAGTATGCAGCAGATACAGCTGGCGCCTGGTCGCGGAGGGTCTCCTGGCTGTGCCTGGCGGTGGGATCGTCAGGTCCTTGCAGGGCTTCGTCGACGACTCGTCTCGAATGGCTTGACCCAGAAGACACGGAACGTCCCCGACTGGACTCCTGTGGTGCTGACAATTTGGCGGGTGTGGAGACGGTACTGGGCTCCGTCTTGTGATGCGAGTCTGGGGGATATTGGCGGCTTCGTCGTCGTTCGGCGGGCAGTGCTGGGCAGCAGGGCGGGCGGCTAGAGCATCAGGAGGTGATGGATGAACGGGCTAACCAGTTGATCAGTCGGCGGGGCCTGGTTGGGCGAGGCGTGCAGAGTAAAGAGAATCGAGAAGATGAGGACGAGACAGCGGCCACAGCGAGACAACAGGAATTACTAGCAAACAGCACCGAGGACCTTTGAAATTCTCACGAGAAAACGACGGCACGCATTGGACAGAAGGCTGGCGAGGGCAGATTGAAGACTAGTGCAGTTGAATTGCGCTTCAGTCGGATCGAAATGAGCAAGAGATGAAGGTCCAAAGTTGCAGTAAGCGAGTACCAAATTGGGCAAGACGCTCCAGCTCTATCCGCACACCTACGCAGCTACTGTGTTAGGTACGCACGCCCATTGCCCATGGATGGCCCTGGGGAGAGACCCCAGCTGCCCCTGGGCCGCCGTGGTAGCACCCGAGAGGGGTCTCCCCGGCTCATGCACGCTACCTACCTACATAGGTAGGTACCTAGGTGCGTGAATACCCGAGTACCTAGGTACCACCTGCGTACCCAGGCAGACGGCCGTCCACTTGTCGACATTTCCATACGACATCTAGCATATATAAGGTGTGTGTGCACGTCGCCGCTCAATACTGCCCAACCGTATCACAAGGATCCGGCCTGAGACCAATAGCTCATAGCTTGGATCACCAGAAGGCAACGAAGGACACGAATTTGAACGGATGATTGTGTTGATCTTTATAGTTTGATTTACTTCCGACGTGGCGTTCTAGCTTTCTTCATCGCTGCTGTCGCCAAAGATAGCCTTGAACACCTCTTCGCCAGCCCGGTCGGCCTCCAACGCCTCATTCCTGCTACTGTCCACCTTGGCCTCCTGCCTCAACGCGTGGGCGGGCTCAGAGTGATCATCTGGTGCCCTATCAAGGTGCTTGACCGAGGTGTCTTGGCTCCTAACCGGCGTAGGCGTGGGTCCGGCCGGTCTCTGCGCTGCTGTGGCATCAACCTCTGCCTCGGCTTGAACATGCGGCGGCGGCTTGACGTTGCACCGTTTGCACAGCAACCGTGTGGGATGCCAGTCACGGCTAGATCGCGTCATGTGTCCGTACATGCCCATCTTTGCCGCCGCCTCGGCTGGGTCTTCTGGTTTGGATATTGGTTTGGAGAGCAGGCCGGCGTCTCCGGCCTTCCCGTCGGAGCCGCTTGCCAGGCTGGAGGACGCCGACGACGTTGTGAACCTGGAGGCCATCGAACCCGTCATTGGCCGAAATATCCTGGCAACATTGTAGAACTCGTGGAACTCGTGCATCCACTCTTCGTTGGTCATGTTGGCCGGCTTACGGGGAGGCTCGCTGCTCAAGCCAGCTTGTAGCTCGAGATAGCCTCTGTAGCGAGATCGCTTGTCGCTGTCGTCTCCATACGGCCCGCCGCCCGCAGCACCCCTCGCCATGGCGCCCAGAGCACTCTGCTTGTCCAATTGTGGTATTTTCTCCAAAAGATTGCGGCGTTTCTCCTCCTCCGACAGTGCGTAGCCCTCCGGTATCTCGCCTTTGGCTTCCGGCAGGTCCGCCTTGCCAGTCGCCGCCGCGAGCCGGTCCCTGGCAGAGACGGATAGGAAATCAAAGACGGACTTGCCTGGCAATTGCTTCTCTCCCAGTATAGTAGCTCGGCTCAGTGGGTCCAATCGAGAGGACTTTGCTGCGTCAGCCGTTGACTCGTAGTCCGAAACGTCCCGAGTGGCCTCGGGATCTTTAGTCGACTTCCAATCCACCGGTACCTCTGGTGGTGGAAACTTGCCATCGGCATTGATCATAGATATGAGAGGATCCGGCTCTTGGCTGAGGATGAATCCCTCCAAGGGTGGCAGGCCATCGTGGCATTTCCGTACGCCGCTGAGTGTCGCTTTCACCACGGCCTTCCGTCTCGGCACGAAAACTGGCTTAGATCCGAGAGCTGGATTCGTGGGGGCGGAGTTCGTGTCCTTCTTCTTCTTCACAGTCTTGCTGCCGCCAATCACCCTATTGTATGATAACCGTGGTCCCATCTCGTACGGGTCTTCGTCGTCAGAGCCGGTATCGTTCAGCACCCCCATGCCAATGCCCCCACGGGCTTTGTTGCTGTTTTTATTCTTGTTCTTGTGCCCCAACAGCCGGGGGCGGCCGAGGCTGCAGTCTTGATCGTCCGAATCTTGGTCGTCAGAGTGTGCATGTTGGCCGGTGCGCGATGATGCAAGCGGCGTGAGCCTGGACTCTCCTTCAAACCCGAGCCCCTTGCGATCAGTCTTGCGGACAAGTCGTATCATGGGTGCATTCTCCGGTGCGAACATGTAAGTATCGCCTGTGGCCTCCATCCCCGGATTGGGCGCCACGCCGAGTTCCGCCTTCCTCCGGATCTTGGGTCCAACCCCTTGGCCTTCTTTCCAGCCCATCCTCTTGAGCAATTTCGTGCCCATGGTCTCGCCTTGCATGTGTAACAGGCCAGCCAGCCCCTCTGAGCGACCGAGATCGGCATCTGTTGCGCCCAGTCCAGCAAATACGTGCGAAGTCTGTAGCTTCTCGGATTCCTGGGCGTCGGCGAGATCCTCTTCATCCATGAAGTCCTCGGGTCGCTGGCTGGTGGCAGACTTGTCATCCTTGCGGCGGTTTGACCGCGACGAGACAAAGGCCGAAGGCGTCCATCCCTCCTTGGATCCCACGGTATTGAAATAGCTAACAAGCAAACGAGGATCAGCAAGGGGCCTCAGTGGCTCGGCGGTGGCTCGGCGGTGGGGGTGACTTTGATGACGGCTTACCCAGCGCTCCAGCCTCCAGTAAAGGCCCCGTGCAGGCGCTTCCTGCCCCTCTCGTCCCTCACCTCCTGCTTCCAGACGGGGACATAGGAGCCATCGTCACGGACTTCGGGGTCCAAGGGCGGCAGCGGTGTTCCATATGCGACATAAGGGGACTGTGACTTCTGGAGATCGGCCTCGTATTGCGCCCGCGTCCGCTTGTAGGACATGTGGAGGGCCTTGTGGGAGCTCGCGGAGGGAATCTCTGGGGCCGGGGGACCCTGTTGGTGAGAGCATAGACGCGGTGCGGGAAGAGGAAAAGAAAGAGAAAGAAAACAGAAAGGAAGCTGCGGTAGAAGGTGAGCAGGCAGAGCCTGGATTTGGGAACAGTAAGTAACTCGACAGATCGGGGTCCAATGAAGCTCAACGGGCAGACCTGAAGACATGCACTCCTGGCAGCCTCGCCGTCGACCGGGTCTGCACCTGCAAGTCCCGAGGTTCCTGGCAGGGGTCTGGACCTGGGCCACAGGGCCCTGTGCTCCTTGATGTCTGTGTGTTCTGGGCATTTATCGATACCCGATACACCTGAAGTCTGCTCCACCTTCCCTGTAGAAATCTGATCAGCCGTCAACTGGTGCAGTCAACGTTCGATGGGCCCTCTCAAGCCAGCCAGCCGGCCAGACTGGGCCAAGCTCACCGTAGCGGGTTCATCCGAAAATACCTAGTCTACCTGGGTGTGGAAACATGCTTACCTAGCAGCTTAGGTAACCCCACGAGATGCTGTAGATATCTTTCTGCCCCCGGACCGACGAATGTTGTCGGGACTCGAGGCAGGCATATGTTGTATTGTGTGTTGTACATCAACCTGCCCTAGTGTCATACCTAGGTATCTCGTGGGCTGCAGAATCAGGCATGCGAGTCCGACCCATCGCTCATGCACTCTGGGCTAGCGCTGTGGCGTGCGTACTGCACTGGTGGAATCGTAGGAGGCTCGTGGGGGGTTTGTGGAAGGTGATGTTGCAACTTGCAACGTCAGCAGCAGACGCAGGAGGGAGGGACCTGGTGTTGTTGTCTTGTGGGCACGCTTCAATCCACAGCACAATACATACACAGTGCACGTACAAGACACATTTGTAGAAGCACTCTATGAAAATAGCCCGTGGCAATACGATAGGTAGGTAGGTTGACAGTTCTGACTGATCCCAGCCATCCACGCACTGCATGATGCAGTCAAATTGGGAGTGCCTGAGTGCCTGGGTTGGGCATCCGACATACAGGTTACCTACCTATAGGTAGGTAGACAGACTATCTACGGAGCATGACAGACAGAGCCAAAGGACCGAGACGGGGGCGTCCCCTTCCCGAGCCTGGAACCGGATCCTACAACGAGCTCCCTCTTCTACCCTCCTCCAGCACGAGGCAGGAGGTAGTTACTGCACCTTGTCTCCCGCCATTTCCCCAAAGTGGCCCCACCTGTCCGACCTGCTCGCTTTTGTACGGAGTAGACTAGAACCGACTCAGTTGCTTCGACGACTTCAGACTACTACCTACTCAGGCAGGTACATGACCACTTCTTTCTACGTGCACCACCGCATGTGCAGCATGAGTAGGCGAGCACCGTGATCGTTGACAAGAAGCAAGAAGCAAGCAAGCCCAAGTTTGACGGAGACAGAGACAGACACGGGAGACAGGCACAAGAGAAAGAGATGGTGCTAGTTGACGGCGACGGGGCCTGAGGGGGATATAGACACACACACACACACAAAAAGAACCCAAGGTTCCGGCTTGTTATTCCTTGGTTCCTGTCCCGACTTCCCAGGCTTCCCTGCTGCCCTGCTCATCACAGTTCCGTGTACAACTCAACACCACGCTATTCCAGGATAGGTCCCTGTACAGCTGCGCTGCTCTCTCCTGTCAGTCGCCAAGTTTCCCCATCGCCGGCAGCCCAGCCCGTTCGTGTACGCATCCCCTTAACGCCCCCCCCCCCAAATGATAGCAGCAATTTCGCCCGGCTCCAAGGCTCCTCTCCCTGATCCACAAAGGCCTCAACTCGACCCCAACTGCCGCACCTACGCCCATCCAAAAGACCCTTCATCTCCATCTCCCTCCTAGTCCACAACAACCTCAGCGTCCACCTCCACCACCTCACAGCCCAGCTGCTCCCGCCCGCGGTACCTCCGTGCCCCTGGCCCTGCTTATGGTCCTGGCTCTGTTGCTGCCGCTACTTGCTCCTGTTGTTGTTATTACTGTTGCTGCTGCTGCTGCCGCCGCCACCGTCGCCGCTGCTACTGCTTAGCCCCCTTCCCCCAGGCGACCTAGGCCCAGAACCACAACTCCTCTGCCTCTCCCAATCGCGCCTCCTCGACCTCGCAACCCCATTTCCAACCCAGCAGCAAAGCCAGCCGGCACAGAGAAACTCCTGTCCTGTCCAATCCCACAACACGAGCATGAGCATGAGCCGACAAGCCTAGCCCACCAATACCCGAGAAGCACCAGCAGAGAGAGAGGGACAGAGCCCTCTCCGCCACCAGGGCCGACTCGTCACCGTCATCCTCTCGTCCGCCGCATCCTCTCGCCAGCCAGCACTCGCCCTCTCGAACCCCCCTCCCCTTCCGTCGCCCTGCTGCAGCCATGGCTACCACCGTTGCACACAACACCGGCCCTGCTGCCGTACCCTCATCCGCCGACCCGCGGTCTTCTGGCCAGCCAAAGGCTAGGTCTCGGACTACAATACCCACGCAATCGGGGAAATGGATCCTGGGCAAGACAATCGGCGCTGGCAGCATGGGCAAGGTCAAGCTGGCAAAGAAAGAGGACAGCAATGAACAGGCAAGTTTGCCAATCACACCATCTTTAAATCACGTCGTCGAAGGCCCTGCTAACATGCCTTGCCAACCCTCCAGGTCGCATGCAAGATCATCCCCAGGGGTGTCGCCGACGATGGACACCACAGCCGAGCAGACAAGGAGCGTAATGAGCAGGGCAAGGAAATCCGCACCGCACGAGAGGCTGCCATTGTCACCCTACTCAGTCACCCCTACGTGTGCGGCTTGCGAGATGTCGTCAGGACCAACTACCACTGGTACATGTTGTTCGAATATGTCAACGGCGGTCAGATGCTGGACTACATCATCTCCCACGGGAAGCTGAAGGAGAAACAGGCTCGCAAGTTCAGCCGTCAGATCGCCAGTGCTCTCGACTACTGCCACCGGAACAGCATCGTTCACCGCGACCTCAAGATCGAGAACATCCTCATTAGCAAAATAGGCGACATCAAAATCATCGACTTCGGCCTGAGCAACCTGTTCTCTCCCCGTGGCCACCTCAAGACCTTCTGTGGCAGCCTGTACTTCGCCGCGCCGGAGCTCCTCCAGGCCAGGGCATACACTGGGCCCGAGGTCGATGTGTGGAGCTTTGGCATTGTTCTGTATGTCCTGGTCTGCGGAAAGGTCCCATTCGACGATCAGAGCATGCCTGCACTTCACGCCAAGATCAAAAAGGGTCTCGTGGATTATCCCAACTGGCTGTCTACTGGTAAGAACCCCCCCCCTCCCCGCCCCCCACATCCCGGCAAGAGCATCGATTGCCCAATCCACAGCGTCCAGCTAATGATCCTCGTGCCTACAGAGTGTAAGAACCTGCTCTCCCGGATGCTGGTTACGGATCCCAAGCAGCGAGCTACCATGGCTGAGGTCATGGCTCACCCTTGGATAAATAAAGGCTACAGCAGCCCGCCCGACAACTTCCTGCCCCGCCGGGAGCCCCTTACCTTGCCTTTAGACCCAGAGGTCGTCAACGCCATGACTGGTTTCAATTTTGGACCACCTGAGGTCATCAAGGCGCAGTTGACCCGCCTGATCGAGTCGGAGGAATACCAGCGCGGCGTCCGCCTCTATCAGCAGGAGAAAGATCTGCCCCAACCCTCCAAGGACGGTGACAAGAAACGAGGCATGTTTGACTTCTACAAGCGTCGCAATTCCATGACTAGCAGGGACACGTTAACTGCACCGAGCAGCGAGGCCCTCGCACTCGGAAACGACCCCCTGAATGCCTTCAGCCCGCTTCTTTCTATCTACTACTTGGTCAAAGAGAAGCAAGACCGCGAGAGGGTTGATGTTGTTCCGACCATGGCAACGCAACAAGCCCCTGTCCAGAGGGAGAAAGACCCCGTCCCCGAGATAGCGCCGCCGCAAGAGGCCCACACCAATTCTTCGGCATACGAGATGCCAGGTGAGAAGGCGACTGGCGGGAGAACAAGGCCACGAGCACGGACTCATGGGGAAGACGATGCGCCTGACAAGGCGCTGTTGACACCAAAGGCCGCCCTCGGCCCTGAGGCACAAGCACCGTCGGAGAGGCCCGAGAAGAAGGAGAGTGCGGCAGCCGGCATCCTCAGGAGGTTCTCCACCAGGAGACGCCCGAGGGATGGTGAGAGGCCGGAGAAGGACCGGTCACATCCCCCACAAGTTCACGTCCATTCCCCATCTGAGCAGCCGCCGGTACCGGGTATACCACCCCGGAAATCCTTCAGCATCAGGCGCTCAAGGCGCGAAAAGGAAGATGGATCAAGCTCCCGGGTGCGCTCGGGCAGCAGCCAGCCTCAGCACAGCGAGTTACTGAGTCCGCCTCTCTCTGCCGGTGCCAATATGCATGGTCAGAAAAAGGCCCTCGGTCGATCTACCAGTGTCAACTCTGCAGAATTCCGCAGGAGACGGGCCATGGCATCGCATGGATCAACGACAGACACGGAGGGCAAGGAGCCGCCGCCCACGAGTGGCTCGGACCAGTCCATGGAAAGGCCGAAAGCTCAGGCTGAGAGCAGGGG
Source organism: Diaporthe helianthi (assembly GCA_001702395.2). NCBI lineage: Eukaryota > Fungi > Ascomycota > Sordariomycetes > Diaporthales > Diaporthaceae > Diaporthe > Diaporthe helianthi. The sequence continues at coordinate 18,339 of MAVT02000072.1, read as the reverse complement.
TACGCCGGCCTCGCGGTCCGTCTCCATGAGGGCCAAGTCCTTGGGTCATGCAAGGCGCGAGAGCATTCAAGCCCGGCGAGCGCGTCGCGAGGAGCAGCGAGAGCTGAACGTGCCAGAGGAGACGGACGCGGAAAACGGCGACCAGAGCGGCCTGTCCAACGATGAACGCCACGACAACAACCCAAGCCTAGCAAAGCCCGTCTTTTTAAAGGGCCTCTTCAGTGTGAGCACGACATCCACGAGGCCTGTACCCGAGATACGGGCAGATATTAAGCGGGTGCTTAAATCACTTGGCGTGGACTACAGCGAGATTCGCGGCGGGTTCCGTTGCATTCATTCACCAAGCATAGACCTGAAGAAGGTCGAACCGCCCAACAGCCCGAACCAGACCCCTGGCCACAGGAGACGTTTTAGTTTTGGTCTCCGGGGCGAGCGTGCGGACGACGTACGCGACGTGCTGGAAGGGAACCAGCCCAACACTCCGAGAACGCCTGGCAGGGGCCGGGATGATCGAAGCAGCAGCAGCTCGGATGTCTCAGACATTGACAATTCGCGTGACACAGGGGGGCCGTCAAGGGCTCCTCCGGGAGAAACGACGACCCGGGTACAGGACGATCTGGGCCCAAACATGGTTCTCGAGTTCGAGATTTTCATCGTTAAGGTACCCATGATCAGCTTACATGGTATCCAGTTCAAGCGCATCACTGGCAACACGTGGCAATTCAAGAACATGGCAGATCAGATATTGAGGGAACTTAGGCTATGAAAAGAAAGGGAAAAAAAGCGACACGACATCGCGCCGTGGTTGCTGTAAAGAGGTGGGACTCAGCGCCGGGGCTCGATCGCGAGAAGGTGCGGCTTTGTATGACGAACCAGCAAACGCAATGGGTGTTAGAAGAAACAAGGGAAGCGGCATGATTGGCAACGACTCATGCATCCGGCAGCACTCGCTTGTTGTCTTGTTTCTTTTTAACTTTCTCTCCAGCCGGTCCCGATAAATGGGCCGTTAGAACTTCAACTTCGGATACAACGAGAGGATGTCTTGCGTCCTGGGCAGGACCAAAACGTCAGGTTGGATGGCGGTGGAACCAAGAGCAGGGACGGCACTGCATAGGCATTGCATAGCGCAGCGAAGCACGGACTATGCTTTGTTTTTGCTTTGGTTGCACGTGGGCATGTAGTACTTTTAATGGCATCTCCCGAGAAGACAGTAGAAGGTTCACTAATGCAATTCAAAATGGCGATGCATTTACAATCCATTGTCTATGCCTACATCGTCTGCTTGGCCTGCCTCGGACGAATTCTCCATTGGTCCCTGGCACGGACAGCTCTGCATACTGTCCCAAAAGGGAAGGATTAATATAATATTTGGGAGTTCCACACATTATTATTATACAGACTTGACAGTACAAAAACATTCTACAAGACTTCGAGTAATGAAAGGACATTCTGCAATATATCTTCTAATAAAATGTGTAAAAGAAAAAAGTAATAAGACCATCTTACAAGAGAGTAAATTATATAAGAAGTCGTTCTAGAGAAGGCAGTTATTAAGGAATCATTCTACGGGTGTTGTCTCACATGACACTTGCACTAAAGAAGGCTAAGGAACAATCCTGCCTAGGCGGTAGGTATGTCATAGATGATGCTATGGCCGAGTAGCGGACATCCAAGCAAAGCTCGTGTTGTTTTATTTTGAAGTGGTATCATTGGAATTGGGAGCAAGCAGGAAAAAGCCAGATAAAAATACAAAATACATCAGTCCAACTGGTCGCATTGTGCCTCGTCCCAGCGGAACTTTTCCCTCGCGACTAATGCCGCCTGTGCCTCTTGGTATCGGACTGCCCAAAAGGCGCACTGCTTAGGCGTGAGGTGAGGCGAAATCCCAACACGACCCACCATGAACCTAGAATCATGGCAGTGAACGGGCTGGGGCATCAGCTGCGGGTGAAGCTGTGCCAGGGTTTGAAATGCTCCTGGTAAGACCCTTTCGAGCCTCGTTCTACCCGTATAGTTAGCATACCTCTGCGGGAATGCCACCTTGAGCTCTGGGAACTTTTCGAAGCAGTGGTGGGTCAGGTGGCCGCGATTCCCACAGTGAGTACAGCGCAATTTTCTCCCTGTCGCTGGCTTCTTCTTTCCTTTCTGGCTTGTCCGAACGTCTAACACAGGCCGGGAAAGCGCTGGTGGTAATTTTGGCACGGGTGTGAATGCCACATGATGTCGTAGTCCAGAGATTGAGTTTTGATTTGGTCGAAATCCTCCCTTGGTGGATGAGGCTGATGTATCCACGATGGCATTGCTCGCTTCCGGAACAAGATGAACAGAGGGAGGATAGTTTTGAGAGGGAGCAAGAATAGGCTGGCAATATCGCTGGGCCGCGGGCTGCTGGCGGGTGGAAAGGACAACGTGCAGACTTTTGGTGTCCTCCAGGAGCTGCTGTGCCAAGTCTCTGGTGTGTTGTGGCTCCCCTCTGCGCGGGCAACAGCTGGTCCACGGCTCATCGAAGGTGAGCACCTTCAAAGGCATCACCATCACCATGGCATTGCCCTGTGCTGCTTCTGAGTGAGGAGATGCCTTTGAGAGCCACCAGCAGGACATGTTGGCCACCCTGTCAGCGATGTCATTTCCGGGCAGCCCCGAGTGAGCGGGAACCCAGTGGAACTCGACCCTGGCCCCAAGCCTGCGCAGCTCGCAGTATTGCTCCAGAATCCTCCTGCCGATCGAAGCTGTCAGGCTCTTCTCTGGGTAGTTGTACTCGCCAAGACGTAGGACTTTCCCTCGATCGAGTTGGTCACAGAGCCGAACTAAGCATTGAAGATCATCCACGTCGGCTTCCAACGCACGTGCCTGCCGAGCTGATTCCCTGATGGCGGTGGCGATGGCGAGAACCTGTTCGATCCATTCCAAGGACCGGGCACTATCGCTACATGTGTAGACTGTGCCTTGGGCCACCGTGCGTGCTTTCTCTTGCTCAACTGCCCACTGGAGGGCCATGAGGATTGCAAGAGACTCAAGTTGTACGATGTCCGCAATGCCACTTGTGTAGGCGGAATGCACGGTCCATTGTTCAAGCTTCTGGGCCACTGCGATCGCGCCACGGTGTTTGGAGTTGCGGGAAGCATCGGTCCACAGTGCGGATTGGTTGGTGAGTGAGTTTTGGGCGAACTCAAGGGCACACTTCCTGCTTCGTCTGAACACGATGTTTTTTTGTTTTCTGTTTGAGACCCCCTCGTGGGGGATCAGGACCGGCCAGGCCAATGAGCTGTAGGCCGGTGGAGGCGGGAGCGTGGCCGCCGCCTGCACAATTACGAGCGTAGCCTTTGCTGGCTGGGCCTGGTTCTGAATTTCCCTGTTGGCGCGATGCCCCCTTTGACTTTGTCGCATTGCAACTTCCTTATGCGTCGTCTCGGCTTGCACCTTGTTCTCCGGGATTTCTCCTCGTACGTGCCCGCTCGCCTCGAGGGCATGGTGATCCTGTGGTTGGTCGAATTCATCATGGACTGGTTCGTCGTCGTCGGTCAAGTCCTCGTCGGTGTCGTATCGTTGGTGCGCAAAACTCGCCTCAGATGACGAGAAGCTTTTTCCGTCCAGGGTATGTGGGTTTTTGAGCGGTGCGTCCCCGTGCAATCTTCTCCGTTTTGCCCTCCATTCTCGGATTCCACGCCCAAGTCTCCTCAGCTTGCTGTCTTTTTTCGTGGTGCTGGAAGACCTTTGGGATCTGCCGTCGTCGTCAATGCTAAAGGTTGAGGCGGAATCGGTTGCAACGCCGTCATGACCCTTGGCTGATGAGATGCGAACGGTGGCGTGCTTGAGGAAGGCCCTGAGCCTTCCTTTGGGCTGCGGAGTATCCATTATGACTTCATCGGCCTCTTTTGGTGCGGGACCAGCTTCATGCCACGGTCATGCAAATGACTGCTTGGTTATGGAATCGAGTGACTGATTGAATGGCCGATTGATGGTTTTCAGAACGAGGGTTGATCAGCGGTGTAATGCTGGAGACGCGAAGCCTTTGAACCCGCAAGCCTCCAAGGTACTTAAGTATCCATCCATTCGGCTGGGTGGGTGGTCAAGACCGTGCTGGTTGAAACCGACAAGTTTGTGGAAAAGGCATCACTGGCCTTGAATTGCGAGTGCCCGCGTGTTCTGTTGTTCAGAATTCGGAAGCTTTTTGCTGGACGGGCGGACAGACAGCTTTTGCAGGCGGGCCCTTTCCAACAAGAATCTTTTCTGGAGCTAAATCCACAATGTACCAAGCTACCAAGCTAAACCCCTCGCCCGAATTTTGTGTCTGATCTTACTGTAGGAAGCGCAGTAGGTACGGAGTACTCTGATGCAGGATACATGGCATAATGTACGTATCCGTCTGGGCCGAGTGGCCACCGAACTGGAGTCGTGGACCCGTTCGAGACCGGGGATCTTGGGCTCCCCTGCATGGAGAATTGTTAGTCGGATCAGCTACTTCTGTGTATGTTTCATTGTTCTGTGGTTCAGTCTGTTCAGAGCAGGCGGCTTACCTTTCTCAGCAGTCTCTCAAAACCACCTGCCTCGTCTCGGACAGCCAGAACAGCATGGTCTTTCAAGGCGAGCGAGTGCACCTGTGGGAGACACTGCAACTCAAGTGCTGTGTATACGGATAGGCAACCCTGAACGGTGTCGTGCCTCAGGCCACAGATGGCGAATCACACAGCCTTGTTGCTTGGACTTGGAGACTATTCTATGGAGCAAGGCCAAGTTGCTGAATGGACAGCGAAGACGAGACACCTTAATGGTCAGCAAAGCAACGAGGCGGCGCAGTATCCATACACGGCCTGAAAATGCCTCAAAATCTGTGCCTACCACAGTACTGTGTAGTGTACAGTGGCCCTAGTAGCTACACTACATACACATGCAGGCGCCGCCGATGCAGGATCCGACCCTCTGCCTGACCAGCTGCGAGAATCAGAAGCACTTGAGGCGATCTATCTCCCGCAAAGAATGCCGGGAACCGCCGCGTGGAGACGTGGCAGACGCCCGGTAGAGGCCGGGTCAGTACTGGCGCGAAAAGTTACAAAAAGGCACAGGGCGGTCTCCAAGGTGGGGCCAGGTGCATCACCTACGTGGCCTTGCTGTTGCTGAAGGATTCCAGTACTGTGTAGAAGGCCGAAGGCGAGGTTGGGATGCTGTGAAGGTGAGCCACGAGTCCACGACTGGCATGAGCAATACAAATGACCACCAGTCTTAGTACCATCCATAGTAATGAGCTTCTGCGGTACAAGGCTAAACAAACCTGGGAAGCCTTTCACAGCCGCATGTATGCATAAGGCTGGCAAGGCTGGCAGTCTGCCTTTCCAACGGCGCCAGTAACTAGAATCGTAGCGCAAGTAGCCCAAGGCCTGATAATGCTACCTTAAGCAGTTTTACCAAAGTATCTAGGTACTTAACCTAGGTACGGAGTACATCATATTGAGTACAGTCTACCACGCAATTGTGTGGTCGATCGAACCTTTCACGTAGTCTAGACTCTAGAGTACATATATGTAGCGCGCGGCCTGTGCGCACGGGCCAGCGCGACCCCACCCCCCACCGCGGCAATGATCTGGGCCTTGGGGAGCTTTGCCCTCGCTCGACGCTCTGCTGCGACTGCTCCTCCGAGGGCTCTTCAACATTGACAGCAGCAGCATTGACACTGTCACCAACATCGACATGCCACATCAGCCAACCACCTGCATCCTCACAGCCCAAACCCACAACCTTGGAATCAATCTACAACCCTCACCGCACCGCATCATCCTTCCTCACAACCGTGCGCTTGAGCAGCTTATTGTCCATACTGTTCAATAACTGGTCAACACCCCTCCTCGTGCTCTTTTCACCACGCGCAGCATCCTCGAGGCTCATACGCCGGTGTCGACACAACCAACCACGTCTCTTAATCGCCTTTCGCTGCCGCAGCACGGCGTCGCGGGGCGCGACGACGGAAGACCACCCACAGATAGTCAAGATGATGCCCAATCACCCCATGTACGGCCACCAGCACTTCCCACAGGACGGTCCCTGGATTCACCCGGCCCAAACCCACCACCAGCATGCCCAAGCTCAACAAGCTGCTGCTGCTGCCGCCGCCGCCGCCGCCGCCCAGCAGGCCCACTACAGCCGCATCAACTCTTCCTCGAACCATGCAAACGCCCTGAATCCTGTCCACCAGGATGCCTCTGCAGACAACCCAAACATGACCGAGGACAACCGTCGCACTATGCAGTACATTGCCGACCTGCTCAACGAGAACTCTCGCGAGCAGGCCCTCCTCGAGCTCAGCAAAAAGAGGGAGCAGGTCCCGGAGCTTGCGCTGATCCTGTGGCATTCTTTTGGCGTCATGACCTCCCTTGTCCAGGAGATCATATCCGTCTACACACTACTCAACCCCTCCCAGCTCACCGCTGCCGCGTCTAACAGGGTCTGCAATGCTCTGGCTCTTCTCCAGTGCGTGGCCTCCCACAACGAGACCCGCACCCTGTTCCTCAACGGTATGCTGCCACACCCTGTCCGCCGCCAACCTGTGGCCCATTGTCGCTGACCGCCTCCCCTTTCAGCCCATATTCCCCTCTATCTTTACCCCTTCCTTAACACCACCTCCAAATCACGCCCTTTCGAGTACCTCCGGCTCACCAGCCTTGGTGTCATTGGCGCGCTCGTCAAGAACGACTCGTCCGAGGTCATCAACTTCTTGTTGACCACCGAGATCATTCCTCTATGTCTGCGCATCATGGAGACCGGATCCGAGCTAAGCAAGACTGTCGCCATCTTTATCGTTCAAAAGATTCTTCTTGACGACAACGGCCTGAACTACATCTGCGCCACTTATGAGAGATTCTATGCCGTCGGCACCGTTCTCAGCAACATGGTGGGCCAGCTGGTCGAGCAGCAGACTGCACGGTTGCTCAAGCACGTCGTGAGGTGCTTTCTACGGTATGTCTCCCTGCGCCCCTTTGCGTCTGCACGGCTAATCAGACGCAGGCTAAGTGACAATGCAAGAGCGCGCGAGGCACTCCGTCAGTGTTTGCCAGAGCCTCTTCGCGACGCAACCTTCTCTTCTGTACTCCGGGACGACGCAGCCACCAAGAGGTGTCTTACTCAACTCCTGGTCGCTCTCTCCGACAACGCAATGCCGGATAATGCGAACCCTGGGTTTTCCTAGTAGGACTCGCCGGCCGAGACCAAGTCCATGGCATACATATCATGAGGCCTCTTTGCACCATCCGACTAGGAACGTCGTCCTCGAGGCGGCTGTGGTGATGGCCTATCTAAGATGGCAGGACAACAGGGCCAGCCGAGTAGTCCAGCCCATCTGCGGATGTGCGTGATGAAGACCTCTTTACTGTATTTGAGGAAATGCGTCTACAAGAGCTCTTGTCATCCGGAGTGCTGCAATTTCCCGACGAAACGTTTCAAAGCAAAAAAGACTCCAGAGTTGAGAACCAAAATTTAGAACCCATGGAGGGTTTCGTACTGCAGGAAGACGACGATATCCCGTACAGGGAGGTTGAGGCGGTGCGTGGAGCGGGAGTGGAGTCCGCCTCTTTCAATGGTGTAGTTGCCGCCGATGAGGGGGACAACGGACCCCTCGACGATGATGGAGTAAACATTGCCCTTGGCGCTCGAGAACAGGGGCTGGAAGAACATGGGGAACTAGGCCAGCCAGTGGATCCCGTGGATGGCACGCACAAGACGTCCGTCCGCCACAACAGCGAAGTGATTACCCGATGGCACGAGTGAGAATTCTGTCAACGGCTCCGGAAAAGATGCCTCCTCGAATGAGACTTGTACAATGCGCGCCGACAGAGACCACCATGAGCAAGTCCTGCATAATACACGAGAGGAAACTGGGAATCGCGATCATCAACCACTCGATGACACTTGTGACGAGTCTGTTGCGAGCAGTCCCGACAATCGATTCCTCGAGGGCACGCATGAAGTAACGATCGAATATGACTACGGGGACGGATTTTTCAATAGCACACATAAGGAGCCTGGAAACGACAACCGCGATAAAAGATTCGACAATGGTACGTCTGGCGAGCCCTTTGTTATTGAAGGCGAAGTAAACTCTATGAAGGCACTCGCGAAGAGCCTTCTGATAACATGAACGGAGAAGCGCATGGCGGTGGTACACTGGTGGAAGCCGCGAGGCAACCGTAATCGGCGCGCGTCGGGATTCTAGCAGCCATCATGGAAACGAGAGGCACAGCGAGTTACAATCGAATCCTCAAAGGCGTCGTGGGAGGTGTAAATATGTGCTGCTTCCGGGAATCAACAACCTGAGCCGTCCAACACTATAACAGGACTGGACGCCTTACTTTTAACACAGCGATGCGTTAGTTTTATGGTTTTGCTTTCTTCTTCCTTTCTTTTCCCCCACTTTTTTTGTCTGTCCGCTGGATGTCTTACGGGAGAAGGGCAAGATGTTTTCGACTTTCTTCTAGCGACGATACCCTCTGAAGTTCACCCAGCTCAGTGAGACACCCTATTCCGCTTTTCCAGACGGACATGAGGGGCGCGTCTTGTCAGCCAACTGTGAAACACCTGTTGGATTTCATTACCGAAGAGTGGTGGCGCCCGCCCCCTTGTCGTTCGGCGCATTTCCTTTGCCTCGTTCGCATGGGCGGCTACGTGAATCAACAGACGCCTCGACGCCTCACGAGGCAGCGCATTGGTACACATATTTCATTCATGGCTAGCATTGGCAATGGTCTTACTGCGCTTGCATGGCGGTCCCGGGGAAAGGACCTATACATGGGAATACCCGCGGCGTTTGATTCTGCGTTTCGGTGTTGCAGGGAAAGGGACACTGTCTCTTTTAAGTAGAGAAGCTAGGAAGTTGGGCTGCATCAGGGTTAGGCGCAGTATGATTGGGGGGTGAAGAAACTCTGGGTGACTCTGTTTTAAATGTAACTTTAACAAGCATGTACGAAAAAAAAAAAGAAGAAGCAGAAGAAGACAATAGCGGTCGACACCAATGACAGCGCGATGGCCCCGAATTCCCAGGCTTGGTGTGCAGGATGAAGCAAAGTCTTCCCACACTGCCTGCCGTCATTCCTGTGACAGTAGTAGCCCAAGATACAAGCTGAAGCATGCCAAACTCAAACCGAACGCCGTGTCCTTTACGACAGTTAAAGGCAGTTGGTAGTTGTACAGGGCAACCGTTGGGTGGCGACCTCAATGCGACAACACAAACACCCCTAGACTGACGTCGCATAAGCTACGATACTGCGGGATACCTTGCTGTGAGCTGACCTTGTATGGGGGCCATCAACTTGTCGATGGTCAACAGAAAGAGAGAGTGGTTATACATAAGTCAAGACAGCCAGGGCGACAGAGGCCAAGCCCACGACGCGGAAAGTTGAAGATGGCCAGAAGGTCGTCGAGGACAGACTCGTCGAGGCCGGTGTGGCACTCGAGGCTGGCGCGGTGGCAGTGGCCAGTGCGTCCTGTGCCGGCGGCGGCGTCGTCGTCGTCGTCGTCATGGTGGACAAGTCAGTGGCATGCACCGGGCTGCTCGCCGAGGCGGCGGTGGCCTGCATCAACCCGCCGAGGGCGAGCCTCGCGTCCGTGTTGAGTGTCATTATCCAATCGTCTTGTTGTGGGCCGGCAGTGCGGCGGGCGGCCCGGAACGGCAGGTCTGCAGTAATGGTCGTCCCGAACTTGCCGTCCATGTCGAACCCGATAACGAAGTCGTTGTCGCCGTCTTGGTCGCCCGTGCCCGCCGCGGCCGTGATCTTGGGGGCTGCAGGGTCCACCTCGCCGCCCGTCGCGGACGCCATGGTACTGTTGCCACCACTACTGCCTGGTTCGCCTGCATTTCCGGCACCTTGTTCCTCTTCTGGGTCACATCCACTTTCGTCGTCGGTGGACTCACCGTTTGCCCCTCCGGATGACCCCTCGCCTACGTCTTTATTGCTTCCGGCTGCGCCAGCCCCTCCAGCGCCCTCCTCAGCGTCGCCCTGTCCTCCTGACCCGGCACCTTGGCCTCGAGAGCCCTCGACTTGAGAACCCTTGGTCTTGTCATTGTCTTCCCCATTGCTGGCTCCCGTGGCGGCACAACTACCATCTTGTCCTTCCCCAGCAGCATTAGTTCCTTGTCCCTGGCTACCTTCGGCAGCGTTCCCTTCTTTTCCAGACCCAGCGCCACTACCATCACCATTTTCGGTGCCGCCGGCGCCGCCTGTCTGCATCCCGCCCGAGAGTAGCGCGCCAGTTGCGGCTGCTACTGCCCCAGCTTGGCCACCGGGGCCGGTGGCACTGGCCACGGTACTGGCGCTATCAGTGTTGCTGGGCTCGGCCTGGCCGGCGGCCGGGATGACGGTGCTGACAGGCACGAGGCTCTGGGAGTTGTCGTCGGGGTTGTCGGAGGAGGCTGTCAGCTGGTCCTCGACGACCAGGACCTCGGCGGCAACGGGCTCGCCGAGGCCGGAGCGGCTCGCAAAGTCCTGGACGTCAAAGTTGATGCGCAACGAGGGGTTGGCGCTCATGTCGGCGGCCCAGGTGGTCCAGTTGAGGGCGGCAGCCCCGGGCTGGGGGGTGGGCGGGCTGTAAAGCAGGACGGCGAGGAGGCGCATGTCTGAAGAGGACGAGCCCGTTAACGTTGACGAGTCCGAGTTGGCGGCAGAGAGGGAGGAGAAGAGCCCGGTGGGCTCCTCGAACGAGACGAAGGGGTCGGCGGAGGAGCTCAGCAGGCCACCGCTCATATTTAGCTGGGTGGAGCCATCCAACATCATGCCCTGCTGGACAAAGAGCAGATAGGACTCTGGCGAGACGAAGATGAGCTCTGCGCTGTCGGAGGAGCCAGAGCCAGCGCCAGCGGTGGCCAATATGGGCATCTCCATGCCCAAGGCCAGGTACGACTGGTTGCCGGTGGCGCCCGGGTAGCTCAGTGCGGGCGGGCTGGACATGACTGGAGAGACGGTGTTAGTCCAGCCCTGGCAGAAGACGGGGATGAGGGGAGAGGGGAGAGGGGAGAAGGGAGACGTGCCTTGTGCTGAAGACTGAGCTACCGGAAGGACTGGGAAAGGAGGGCTGGCGGCCGGCGCAGCACCCTCGCCGGCATGGTTTGTAGCGGCGGTGCCACGAGCAAGCAGACACACCACAGCTGTGATGGCGGCATGCCGCCTGGTTGTGAAGGACCTCGCCATGTTGTTGTGATTCCCAGGTGTTTAGCGAAGCAAGAGATGGACGGCCTGTCTGTCCGACGCAGACTTTGGAAGGAGGGGGGGGGACAGGGGAAAAAATAATTGAAAGATGGGCAGCATTTCTGACGCTCGTAGCAGAGTGCAATAAGGCGGAAGCGGGTCAGGCCAAGTCTTAAGACATGAGGACGCGGTCGAGATGCGGCACAGCAGAGACGCAAAGAGTCGATCGAGTCTATTTCTTGAGGTGAGAAGTGGCAGCTCAACGAGGGATCTCTAAGAGATGGGGGCCAACAAGAGACTGGTTGGGTATCAAATGTGTGGCCATGGCCTGGGCCACGGGGTGAGGCCGGGCCAGCGCAGGCAGTGGAAGCCCGACATGTTTGACGCAAGTGCAAGGGAGAGTTGATGAGTAAGTACGGAGTAAGTACGGAGTAACCTTTGGACGAGTTTGGGAGATGGAATGTGCTCGACTGTGCCGAAATACGGGCGTGGGCATGGGCGTGGGCATGGGCGTGGGCTCCGTGTCGGCAGGCCGGGGCCGGAGACGAAACGGGGCGTGTGAGGTTGACCATGACCAGGCCGGGCCGGGCTGAGACGAGACGGTTCGGTTTGAACTTGTACAAGGCAGGGAAGGAGGCACCCTGGGGCCTGGGCACATGGCAGCTATCATCTGACTTGTTCTACTGTTCCCCAGAGTGGTCTAGGCCCACTGCAGTGGCAGGCACTCCGATCATCTGATTGCAAGCACGGAGCAAGTACACTCACTATATTACACGTAGTCGGGGTGCGGGGTACTGTATGTGTGTGGGGCACCAGCCTGTTGGGGGACCCCTACCTACCTAGCTAATAATTCGGGAATTACACCACATTTCCAAATTGTTACCGACTCGACATGTGCTTGCAACCAGCCCAGAACAAAGACGACCACAAACGTGAGTGAGCACTGCACGAGCACAGCTGCCAAGATGCTGGACGGCCGACCATCCTGCGGCTGAGGCCCTAGCGGTGCGAATAGAGATAGACTTCCCTGCTTCCTCCCCTCCTCCTGACACCGTCTGTTGACCGCTCTTAGTGCCAATGCCGGCGCCAATGCCCACGTTTCCCTGAATGTGCAATCCTTCATATTCCAGTCAGTCAGTCAGTCAGTCAGTCAGTCAGTCTATGCGTCGACATGCATGCATGTCTATCTATCTATCTATCTATCTATCTATCTAAAACATTCTCCTTCTCCGTCCACCTTTATTTGATCCATCAACGTCGATGACTCGAGTGGTGCAGTAGACCGACAGACAGCTCTTGACCAGCCATTGCGACATTCCCAACCGTCAGCATCTCACGACACTTCTTCCTCAATGCTCCTCCTCATTCTCATGTCCTCGGGCTCGTCGGGCTGAATCCTCTCTCGGCTGTGAGAAACTGCATTCAGTTGCGCTGCGATTGAACTGCCCTGTTGCAACTGCAGGCCTCGAGGCTCTCGGCCCAGATTCCAGGGTCCAGCCTACGACGCTCGCTGTCCTCTCTCTCTCTCTCAAAGCAAAACCCCAGCCAATCTGCGGCCTTTCCGCCCCCGCGGGTCACTACCGTCGCACCGTCGCAACGTCGCAACGTCGCAGCCCTACTGTCCACCCCCACGGTCTAACCGTCCACCCGTCCACCCGTCCACCCCGTCCTCCTGTCCACCCGCTCAGCATGCCTGACTGCCTCGCTGCCGTCCTTGTCCTGGCTTCTGCCGTGGCCGGCGTTGATGCCGCCGGGGCCGGAAACAGCAGCGATGGCAAGGTGGCGCCCCAGGCCGGCGTGCTCGAGGGCGCAAACCCCATCAAGTACAGCGCCTCAAACCCCATCACGCTCTTCATCATCCAGGCCATGATCATCATCATCTTCTGCCGCCTCCTGCACTACCCCCTGTCTTACTTTGGCCAGCCTCGCGTCATCGCAGAGGTTATCGGCGGCATCCTGCTGGGGCCCTCGGTCATGATGCGCATCCCCGGCTTCCAGGAGAACATCTTCCCCACAGAGTCCATGCCCGTCCTCAACAATGTCGCAAACCTCGGCCTCATCATCTTCCTCTTCCTCGTCGCCCTCGAGGTCGACGTCCGCCTCTTCACCAACAACTGGCGCGTCGCCTTGTCTGTCGGCCTCGCCGGCATGATTGTGCCCTTTGGCCTTGGCTGCGCCATCGCCTGGGGCCTGTACCACGAGTTCCGCCTCGACTCCGACACCGTCCCCATCGACTTTGGCGTCTACGCCCTCTTCATTGGCACCGCGCTGGCCATCACCGCCTTCCCCGTCCTCTGCCGCATCCTGACCGAGCTCAAGCTGCTGCGCTCCTCCGTCGGCGTCACCGTCCTCGCCGCCGGCATCGGCAACGATGTCACCGGCTGGATCCTGCTGGCCCTGTGCGTCGCTCTTGTCAACAACGCCAACGGCCTGGCCGCCCTCTACGCCCTCCTCTGCACCATCGCCTGGGCCCTCTTCCTGTGCTTCGCCGTCCGCCCGGGCTTCATGTGGTGTCTCAGGAGGTCCGGCAGTATCCAGAACGGCCCCACCCAGGGCATGGTCTCCCTGACCCTTCTGATCGTTTTGTTTTCCTCGTGGTTCACCGGTGCGTGCTCTCTCCTGACTTGGCCTGGCCACTATTCTTTCTCCGTCCCTATGGCCAGAGGCGCACGTTTGAGCTAACCCCCCTGCACGCACACAGGAATCATTGGGGTCCATCCTATCTTTGGCGCCTTTCTCGCCGGGCTCATCTGTCCTCACGAGGGAGGCTTCGCTATCAAGCTGACCGAAAAGATCGAGGATCTGATATCCGTGCTCTTCCTGCCCTTGTACTTTGCTCTGTCGGGTCTTAGCACCGATCTTGGCCTGCTTGACGACGGCATGACATGGGCATATGTCATCGGCGTCATCGCCATCGCCTTCTCTGGTAAGATCATCGGGGGCACACTGGCCGCCAAGCTGAGCAAGCTCGAATGGCGCGAGAGCTTTACCATCGGTGTCCTCATGAGCTGCAAGGGTCTCGTGGAGCTCATCGTGCTCGTGAGTCCCTGCCCCCCCCCCCCCGGGGGCCGCTGCCCTTGGCACAGGTGTGTGAAACAAGACTTCCTTACTGACTCGCTCAACCGTAGAACATTGGGCTGCAAGCCAGGATTCTTTCCCGCCGGACCTTCACCATCTTCGTCGTCATGGCTGTTGTAACAACCGTGGCCACCACGCCTCTGGTTAAGTGGCTCTACCCGCCATGGTACCAAGACAGGATGGAGAAATGGCGACGGGGGGAGACAGACAAGGACGGCAACCCCATCTCCTCTACCACCAGCGCCGACGAGCCTGCCGAGCAGCTGCAGCAGCTCAACTCGGCACATGTCCGTCGCCTGCTCGTCTACCTGCGGCTTGACAGTCTTCCCAGTCTCTTCACCTTCATCGCCCTGCTTGGAGGCGACAAGTTGGCGACAAGGCCTGTCAGGGGAGAGGAGGAGGAGCCCTCGGAGAAGGGTGAGGTCCAGGTCACATCGCAGCCCGCCGCAAGACGGCCGCTCGAAGTCCATGGGTTGCGCATCCTGGAACTCACGGAGCGGACATCGTCGGTGATGCAGGTCACTGAGGGTGAAGAGTATTTCTCGGAGATCGACCCGGTCGTCAACGCATTCCGTACCTTCTCAAGGCTCAACGACGTGGCCGTGTCCGGCAAGGTTGCCATCGTACCCCAGGCATCCTACTCAGAGACCCTGACCAAGCAGGCCTCGGACGTCTCGTCAGACTTTGTGCTCGTTCCCTGGAGCGAGTACGGCAGCATCACCGAGGACACTTCGGTGCCCTTTGTCACATCCGCCCAGGATCGCTACAATGGCCGCGGGCATCTGGACTTCATCAACAAGACCCTTGAAAAGTCTGTGTGTAACACGGGCATCTTTATCAACCAAAACTTCGGCGGGCTGGGACCCGCTGAGCGGCCCAACCTCAAGCGGTCAAAGAGCGCCATGTCCGTCCACAGCCAGCGCGATGCCGCAACCCTGCCCGTCAAGGACAAGAGCCACCAGGTCTTCTTCCCCTTCCTCGGCGGCGTGGACGACCGTGTTGCCCTGCGCCTCGCCCTGCAGCTCGCAAAGAGTCCGCACGTGACCCTGACCGTCGCCCACTTCAACTGGGCAGCCTACGACTCGGGCGACGAGGTTGAGCCCTCCAAGGCCACCGGCGGTACCAAAGATGCCACCAAGGTCGTTGAGGAGGCGTCGGGCAAGGACCTTGCACTGCTGTCCTCGCTGCGGTCCTTGCTGTCCAAGGAGCTGGCCGGCCGCGTCACCCTCGCCGAGGTCAACGTCACCAAGGGGACCGCGGTGGCCGAGGCCGTCTCCAAGGCCAGGTCTACGGTCGGCAACCTACCCAAGAATGCTGGCGACATCGTCGTCGTGGGTCGCTCGCACCCCGAACTGGGTGACGCCCAGGTCGAGTTCGGCTTACTCGACCTGAAGAAGACTGTCGGGAGCGTTGCCGAGCAGCTAGTCAACGGCGGCATCAAAGCCAGTGTGCTTGTCGTCAAGGCCGGCGGCGCAGGACTTCAGTGGTAGTCGAGTGAGCAGCACATGAGCGCCATCCTATCTGTGTACGTCAACTTGTTCACCCGGATTTTTTTGGATTTTTTTTCTTTGTTTGGTTTTTGTTGGGGGGGGTGGGGTTTTTATTGTTGGCAGGCAGGTGTGCCCTTTTTCTGCGTGATACCACACCGGCTCGGCGCCCTTATAAACTAAACTGCCTTGACATGGTGCGGCTTGATATACCAGGCCCAGAATGGGGCCCGTTGACATGATTAGCGTTTTGGATTTCTGGGGCTAGGTCATACCAAATGGTACAGATAACCGGCAGAATGAGACCTAGATGGCATAAGTTGTTGTAGTTAACCCGAGACTGCTCAGGCGAGCATCAGACATCGTGCGATTCAGATTCAGTGTGCAGAAAGCGTGTTCCAGTAGTAAATATCATGAAGCCGCGTTTATGAGTTGATTGATCCAGACCCATTCATTCCCAAACCCAGTAAAGGGAGCGGCAGCGTGCTGTGATGCTATCTTGCCCGCAGACCCCGGTTCCGGGACCACCACATCGGAGGTGTCATCCCGGACGTGATCAAACATCCTACTGGAGAAGGAGGGTCAGCCTCGAACCTCTTGGCAAATACGACTCGATTGGCCGTGAACGACGTAAGCTTGCGCAGTCATGGCTCACCACGTATAGATGTTGAGCCTTGCTGATGCGTCGCGCATAGTTGAGGTCGGATGAGCATCCTTTGCCGGGCGTGTTGGTCGGCCGGTCTTGTGTGTGACAGGGCTGGATGTGCCCTACAAGTGTATCTCTCCCTTTTGGCCCTAGGCCTACTGCTCTCACGAAAGATTCATCCTTTTCTTAGCTTCGCCAAAGCCGCTGCAATGCCACCCGAGAGCTCATCGTCCCCTTTGCTCCCCGAGAAGGGCTGCTCCGATGATAGCGAACCTCCGGCTCCGGCCCCAGCTCGCGCTCGCGCTCGCGCTCTCGCTTCCTGCTCGGCCGACTGCCTCGATTCCGCGATTGCAGCAGCAAGCTCTGCATCTTGCTCCTCTTCCTGGTCATCACGGCCGGCAATGTAAACTTGCCCTGCTCTTGCCGCCCGCTGTTGGGCCCCGTCCTCTGCGCTCACCTCGCCGTGGCCTCTCGACGCCGCCAACTCCTCCAACTCCCTTTGAGGCACGCTGGCAATTGGCCTGGCCGCATCCAGATTCCTCCTTCTCTGGATCTCGGCGTCTGTGCTCTCCTCTGTCTCGATCCTTCTCTTCCCTGACCTTTTCACCCTGAAGGGCTCCTCGACAGCGCTAGTCCACGCCTTGACCTTCTTCTCTCCCCAGCCACCAATAACCCCGATTGTCTCTGGGTCAGCATTGATGGCGGCCTTGAGGCTACCAAAGGTGCTGACCAGGGCGACTGCGTCGGTCTTGTTGACGGACCTTGGGACGGTGACGAACTCGACGAGCTTGTCGGCGTACGAGGTTGCCTGGGCGCCCTTGATAGCGGCGAAGCTTGCGTGCTCGTAGGACTTGTACAGCTCGAGGTAGCGGGCGGCCTCGGCGGCCGACCAGCAGAGAACGAGGGTGATATTGTTGACAAGGCTAGTCTTGGAGAGCTCGCGGAGCGAGTCCTCGTGGTTGGGGATGTCAACAATAGTGAGCAGAATGCGCAGGTTGTAGCGCCCCTGTAGGTTCCGGATGCGCGTATAAATGTACTCTGGATGGAGGCGGTGATATTTCAGACTGCAAGGGTTGCAAAAGCCATGAATGACGGCGTTAGCCCTGGAAATATCGAATTGAACCCGCTGCATGGCGCCGACGGGGGCGGTGACACACACCTCAGGAATAGGGCACAGGTTGTCAGACCCAGGCCGTAGTCAGCGGGAATATCGCTATATTCCCAAGGGAGGGACTTGAGGCAGGCGAGGACGGGATTTCCCTTCTGGCGTGGCGAGACGAGGATAGAAGAGCCGGTGGCACGTTGAGGGAGTGCCTGCGGGGTGGGTTGCTTGACGCCAGGAGCCGAAGCAGATGCGCCCGAGGCGGCATTGCTGGGACGAGGTCTGTCGAGCCTCTGCGGGGCGGGTTGTTGAATCCGCTGTGGGACGACGGGCTGCTGGGGGCCCACGCGACCGGGGGGCCCTCGAGTGCCCGTGGCGTCGGATGCGGCGAGGGCTGTGAGAAAGTCTTGGTCGGCGCCAAAATCATCATCCATCGTGAAGAGAACGTACTTCGTTCAATCTTTGGAAATAGTTTGCCGGTGTGCGGCATCGACAGGGGAGGTGTTGGTAAAGACTGACCGAGGTCGAGGATTGAAAGTACATACCTACGAGCTTTGCTCGTGTACCCGCTACGCGGTCCCTAGCATCTTTATAAAGACTTAAGGGTTTATTTAAATTATATATCTTAATATATTTTAATAGAAAGAATAAGAGTAATAAGAGTAATAAGAGTAATAAGAGTAATAAAAGGAATAAAAGGAATAAGAGTAGAAAATAAATATTTATAAAATAAGAAATAAATAGTACAAAGTAATATAAATTTTTAATATATAGATATTAAATTATATATATATATATATATATTAACTATATTATAAGTATATAAGTATATAAGTATATAAAATATATAAGTATAAAAGG
>MAVT02000071.1:2278-63232 GCA_001702395.2 Diaporthe helianthi | reverse complement strand
CGATTTTAGGTGCGCAAATATCCGCGTTCTTAAGTAATACTAGGCTCTAGCTTTAAATTAATAAGTTTTTACTAATAACTTATAACTTTTAATATAAGTTAGAAAGACTTTACTACGTATATTAGTTCTTTAAGATTTATTTAACTATATCTTATAATAAGTAAGAGCTTTATAGTTATAGATTTTATACTTATTAGGAAATTACTACTTTTTAACCTTTTTAAGTTATAGTAGTAGTTATAGTAATTTAACTTAAGTTTTTAAAAAGTATAAATATACTTTATAAGTAGGCTTTACTAGAAAACTTTCTATTTTTAAGGAGTGTTATAGGCGCTGCGTAGGTGTGCGTATAAAATGTTGCTGTATCTTAGTAGCTTGTGCGGCCTTTGCTAGGTACTTTTTCTTTTAGGGGGGGGGGGCTTAGATTCGCTTTTGTGTTGAACGACAGCGGATAGTGTCCGAAACTCCGAGCCCTCTTTGGCGAACGCGGCAGTGGCCCGGTGGGCCGGTCCGGCTCGAACTTAGTGTGTCTAGCACGGGCTGTCGTTCTTTTTTGAGTTTCGTGTGCCACATGCAAGATGCAGTGGTCCCTTGCTGACCAAGCAAACGAGGTTTCTGTGCCGAAGCTGTATTTGCCACTCCGCGGGAGCGGGACCGCCGTTGGGTGCTCGCTGCGTGGGTTCCAAGGGCTGATGGGGCGTTAGTTATGGCAAGACTAGCGCGTTCTTGTTCACCATCCGCTTGAACTTGTACCTGAAGAGAATTCAAAATTTGCAGAACTGCACTTTCTCGGCTGAACGATCTCAGGAGAAGTGCAGGCTGGTGGTGAGGCCAGACTGGTGGATTTTCGTCTGGCAGGAGAGAAGGAGTGGGACGGCTTTTGTCAGCCCATCGAACGACCACTCGTTAATTGTTAGCGGCTTCCTCAAAACAGCCCAAATCCGTGAACCCAGTTCACGACTCGCACCAGATCATTGAAGGTGGAACATCTCACCTCACAGACGGCCAAAGACACAGCGCTGCTTCTAGACAATATAGACCTAGACTCCTCCATTATCTAGACATGGCTTCCTCTCAAGCGCCAAAGTACCTCACCGGCGACGGCAACGCCATCAACGAGTTTCTCGACAGATTTGATGTGCGTCATTTCCCGTCACCCAGCGATTGCCTGGTTTCTGGGCTTACATGCATGCTTACCATGAGCCTAGACTTTTCTACTTGACTGTGATGGTGTGTTCCTGAGGCATCACAGGAGTGCCTTGACCGGCGAGGTTGCTGACGAGGCGCGCCGACAGGAGTTCTCTGGTCGGGCGATCACCTGTTCCCTGGCATCGCCGAGACAATCCAGCTGCTGAGATCAAAAGGTGTGGCGTCCTTGGGGTTACGAGCCTCAGCTCACAACCTGAACTCTCAAGAGGCTGACAACGAGCGCAGGCAAGCGGACCGTCTTCGTGACCAACAACTCGACCAAGGCGCGCGCCGACTACCTCAAGAAGTTTGAGGCCAAGGGCATCCCGGCGTCCGTGGACGACGTCTTTGGGTCGGCGTACTCGGCCGCCATCTACATCAGCCGCATCCTGGCGCTGCCGGCCCCACGGAACAAGGTGTTCGTCCTGGGCGAGTCGGGCATCGAGACGGAGCTGCGGTCCGAGGGCGTCCACATCGTGGGCGGGACGGACCCGGCCTTCCGGCGCGACATCACCGACGCCGACTTTGCAGGGCTCGCCGACGGGTCGCTGCTGGACCCGGACGTGGGTGTGGTGCTGGCCGGGTTGGACTTCCACGTCAACTACCTCAAGCTGGCGACGGCGTACCAGTACATCGCGCGGGGCGCACGGTACCTGGCCACCAACACGGACAGCACCCTGCCCATGAACCACAGCTTCTTCCCCGGCGCCGGCTCCGTGCTCGTGCCCCTCACCAACATGACCAAGCAGCAGCCGCTGTCCCTGGGCAAGCCGAGCCAGGCCATGATGGACGCGGTGGAGGGCAAGTTCCACCTAGACAGGGCCCGGACGTGTATGATCGGTGACCGGCTGGATACGGACATCAAGTTTGGCATCGAGGGCAAGCTTGGCGGCACGCTCGCGGTACTGACGGGCGTCAGCAAGAAGGCGGACTGGGAAGCAGAAGGAGCCGTGGCCGTGCCAGCATACTACGTGGATAAGCTCAGTGACCTGGCCGAGGGAGGCCTCTAGGAATGGGATTGGTAAGACGGATCGCCGGGGCTCACGGTCGTCACAGCGGGCATGTTGGGGGCCCTAGACCGGTGGCAACACGGTGCCTATAGTTCCCATGGACGCCACCTGCAACCGCCCTGTCGTTCATCAAACCTTGCGGGTGATGCCCGAGCTCTTCGCATCGCACGAGACGGGGTGACCCTTGGTTATCAGGTGCGCCTGGCGGGGTGGGACTCCGCGGAGATCAGGAAGTGTTCTGAGCTTGCACGAAGCGAGATTCACATACCACACAGTACACGTATGAGCCACCCAGCCCACCACGGCATCACACAACTTTGAGTTGCATAACTCTGCACCCCACACCACCATCAGGCATCAAGGCGTGGTGTGGATCCGTAGGCGTACATGATCGTGCGTCCGCCCCCCGAGTAGTCGGCAATGAGAGTCGCCGTGGCGATGTTTTTTCGAGATTCCTGTGTACGGAGTTCGGTAGACAAGGTGACAAGATGGGCCACAACAGTGGCTTGAGTGGGTGGCTGACAGAGTCTCCGTCCACTCTGGTTTCCCCCATTCCTCCCCCCTCCATTTTGACGATTTGCTTTCATCATCGCTCTCCTCTGCTCTACTGTGTATATTGCATTGCACTGCATTGACTCGTCCGAACATGAAATCCCTGGCTCAATGACGCTGGTGGTGATCGGTGCGTGCGAGTCGGACGTGCAAAAAGCAATGGGTCGCACGAGGTTGGCATGCGCGCTGGACGGCGGGCATCCCACAACTACGTCATAACTGGACCCTGATCGATAAAGTTTTCCCCCCCAAGGCGGGCGCCCGAGGGGTTCGCTGGGTGCCGATGATGAGGTGTGGAGTTTGCAGGCACATGCAGGGTATCCCTGTCATCCTGGTCGACAGCGGCAGGAGACACAGAACGCGCATCACTCGTGTAGTGTACAGTCGATACAGTCGAATACAGTTCTGTACAGTTCCTTTTTATCTGATGGCACTGTCAACTGGCAACGTCTCCGCCATGCGATACCACGCCATGTCCTTGATATGGCATGACATGTGACCGCCTTGGCTGCTGCACCCCCCGACCTCGCGAACAATGGCCTTTCCCGACGAGACGAGCCCGACAGATGTACTGTACTCCGTAAACGGTGCTGGGTAGGCGTTTTCCGTGGATCATGATCTGGTGCAGCTTGAAGCAGGCTCCCGCAGCAAGATGCATAGACAGTTGGTCACACAACAACTGCGGCCTCATTGAGGATCCAGCACAAGCAGCCATACAGCACACGGCGATACTATGCATATAATCCGTAGCCTGACTACTATTTACTATCTATGTAGCTGGCACCGAACTGGGTGAGCCCTGGGGATCGGGTTGCGCAACCGGGATGTGTCGCTCGCACGCACATACCAGTTTTGGAAACAGGACCCTGAAAAAAAGTGTGTCCCGAATCCAGGGTCCTCAGAGCTCCCTAGTGTAGTGTAGATTGGAAGGACAGCTTGCCCAAGGGTCCAAGTGCTAAACTGGCGGGGTCGTGACCTGACGTCTCATTCATGGCATCCGACCAGCCCACGTGTCTGGGGGCCTGCCAGCCCTAGGCCCCTAGCCCTGCCTGCGTGTGAGGCAGGCGGTGACCTGCAAAGTTGAGTTGATAGTGTACAGTACACAGTAGTGTAGATCTGCGAACCAGCCGGCGCACATGAGGTCCACGTCGGTAGTTGGCTGATCATGCCACACCGCACAACGGACGGGTGGAGCGCGCCCCGACGCTTGCGCCGCCCCACCGGTCAACAAGCGGCTGCCGTAGATCTACTCGCGTGCCGTCCTGCCGTCTCGATTCCGGACTTGGCTTCAGACTCTGGCGCAAGAGCCAACCTGCCAACTTGTCAAGGCCGGGGTTTGGGGAATGGAAAGTCGTTCCCCCCCGGCCTGGTAAGCAGGCGGGCCCAGAAAGATCTAGCTTCTGGACCACATCTGGAGCGTCGTTGGCTGGGGCTGCAGGGCTGGGGCGGGCGTGCAGTGCTGATCAGGTCTGAGCTAGAGAGACTTGGCACAGCGGAAATGCCAAAAACACTATTGTTAGTAATACAATTTTTTCTTCTTTTTTTTTCTTTTAAAAAAAGGCCCCGGTGCTACGCCGATGCATAAAGGCAAAGGTGGCAGACGGCGGGAGGGATGGGTGCATAAAGGTGCATAAAGGTGCATAAGGTGTGCTTGCACAAAATGTGTATGATGTACATAGGCAGGTAGGACTTGCAGGCCGAGGCTGACATGGGAGATTTGAGATGGGAAATCGGGAAATCGGGAGATGGGATATGCGAGATGACCTGGGGAAATCGGATGGGGAAATCGGATGACGAGATGAGAAAGACATCGCATGGCACTGGACCGAGACACGGGCAGAGAGAGAAGGACGGACAGACCAAGATGGGTATGGTATGGATGCGAGGCAGACGTCGGCGCCATGCGGGGTGACGCTTGGTGACGAGAGCCCATGTCTTTCTCAACCAACATGTATCGTCCATCTCCGTGGTCCAGATTTCCCAGTCCAGACTCCAGGCAACAAACTTGGAATACCGCATGCAGTCTATACTTAGGCCTAACAGGTAGGTCTACATCATTATCTTATCCATCTCCCTCAGGGACCTAGGTACCTAGGTAGGCACCGAGGCAAATAGCAATGCGTGTCCGGGCAACGTGTGGTGTTCCCGAGATGGTTATCATTTCTTTCTTCTTTGCGCCAGCTCCGCCCCTTGGGAATGACCCTGATGACGACTTTCTGCGCCGTCGTGCCTTTGGACGTTGACGTTGGGAAAATCAGTGGGGGTGGGTTCTAAGTTGTCTCGCATCCGTTCGCGTCTTACAACATGTCGTCTAGTGGAACGACCGACCACCTGGCAAGGTTGTCTTGATGCTGGCTGGATACAGATGCGACTGCATCAGAGTATCTGCCCGGGCAGTAGTTGATCAACCTTTGAAGGCATCTACGTCCATTCCCACCTGCTGTCACAAGGTACCTAGGTACCTACTTAGGTATGGGAAGGAGCTGTACCGCACGGTACCTGGGCAGACTGTGCGTGCCTGGGCGGTGTTACGAGCGCCCGCGCCCAACATCATAGTGACACAGTACGGAATACACCTGCTAGGGGCTTGCTTGCAAGCAATGGCAGAAGGCCACAAAGCTACAATCCCAATCCCAATCCCAATCAATCATCATCCCCATCATAACCCACGCCCACATCCACGTCCACTCAGCAAGTACTCGTTGGGGACAGACAGCCCGGACGGTATTAAAATCAGCAATGCCGCTCAGTCATCTCGACCGGGAAGCGGATGCTCTTGGGCCCCGTCTCCTACCCAGACCATTCATTGCCTGGCTCTGGCTTTTGCCACCCTCACGATCAATCGTCCGTTGACTTACAACTTTACTTGCTCAGGCAGCTGAAGCCCGCGCTCGGTTTTGCTTTGTGCGTGCCCACCGGCCCAAATTTTCTCTGCCCAAATATCCCACCCTGCTGGGACAAGCAACCCACAACCCACAACCCACAACCCGCAACCCACGACCCACCATCCACTCCCATATCCACAAGCAGCCCAAGGCCCCAAAAGCACACGACCGGTCCACATCCCACCCCGCCCCTGCCCTGCACCTGGTCAAGAACCAGACACCCTACCGGGACTATCCACCCACTCCCACAACGGCCCAGTCAGTCGGAGGTTCCAATACGACCTCATTACGGCCCTGTTTTGCACCTCGCCAATCTTGTTTGCACTGCCCTCGGTCTCCAGACTTGTCTTTTCGTCCACAACCTGAACCTACACTCTTAAACCCCCCGCCTCGTTCCGGAAGGCATACCCGACCTACGCCAGCACCTACGCCAGCTCAAGTCACCGGGAGCCCCACCCCCCCAAACACCACCACCGCCACCACCACCACTGTCGGATCCAAAAGTCAAAGACACCCCTCCTCCAGCCCTCGCTTTGACTTGTTCCTGTCCATGCTGCTCCCGCCCGCCTGCTGAGGACGCGATGCGAGCTGCCTGGACAAGCTTTGGCCCCCTCAACGCCCCTGCAAACTCGCCCCACCATGGAATCTGACGACGCCACAAATTCTTATACTTCTGAGGACGACGCCGAGTACTCGGTTCTTTTGGACCGCCGCGAGCAGCTAACCGACCTTCTGGCCGAGTCGCCCTACGACCTGATACGCCATGTCGAACGCGCCGTTGTCTACTCAAACCTTGGCTACCCCGACCTCGCCGCTGGTGATGCATACCGCGCCCTGCTCCTGACCGACGAGGTCCGCAACGAGAGTTTTGAGTATCATGACCAGGCAGTTCACGCCCTCGAGCCTTACTCGTCCTCTCCTACCGGCCTGCCCGAGGTCCTCCACCATGGCGCCCTCCGCCAAGGCTCCGGAGACATGGTCAATGGCTACGGCCCCCAGGGCCCAGAGTTCTATCAGGAGATTGCCGCCGTAGCTTCCGTCCGGTGCTACCAGATAATCTCCCTCAGCCTGCTGCTCTGCGGATGCCTGAGCAGTGCCCATGCTTATTGCGAGCGTGGTCTCGCAGCATCACCAAACAACCAAGAATTGCTCAACACCAAAAATCACATAATGACCGTGGCTCGTGGAAGACTGCAGACCAAAGATGTCGATGTTGCCCAGCTACCTGAATGGGGCAACGTGCGGAGGGAGGTCTATCCTTGGAACAGCTACGAACCAGACCGCTTTTCTGAGGATAGCCTGTCGTTCCTGAACCAGGAGCTGACAAAAATGGCACCAAAATGCGAAGTTCGGGTCTCCGAGCTCCCCGTGCTGCTAGATGCCGCAAGCAATACGGATGATTACGAGATCATCCCTACCAACAATCAGCTTGGCGTGTTTGCAAAGAAGGACATTGCCCCCGGAGAAGCCGTACTAAACGAGTACTCGCTCTTGACGGCCAGCAACAGGCACAAGGATCAAGTGTGTGACGCTTGTGGTACTGAGCTGCCTCCGTTGAGCGCCAAGGGAGGGCCTGTCAACTGTGCCGAATGCTACGACACGGTATTCTGCGACCAGTTCTGCCATGACCAGGCACAGGAGCTCTACCATCCGGCCATCTGCGACAAGGACGTTGATGCCATTGCCAAGGACCCTGATCTTGCAGACACAGAGCATTCACTGCACCTGCTCCTTCTTGCCCGGCTTCTCGCCTTGTCAGCACACCAGGAAGTTCACCCGCTAGAACTGAAGAATGTCAAGTACATATGGGGCGACTTTGTCTCAACTGGCACCAACGCAATCTCTATTTCACCCAACGCCGGACCACCGCCCGAGTGGACCTTGCCATTCTCGTTCAAATACAACGTCGAGACGCCGCTACACATCCTTGAGAAGATGGACATTGATATTTACCAGACCCTTCCCCAGTACGACCTGTGGGTACTGAACACCTGCTACGCCAAGTTTAGAGGCACGGCGTCGGCAAGACAGAACCCCCGAAACGGCCGACCCGAGCTAGCAGCCGTACACCCCTTCTGGTGCTTGGCGAACCACGACTGCGACCCGAACGTGACATGGGACTGGGGCGGCAGGATGAAGCTCCGGGCACGGGAGAGGAAGGTAGTGGGCAATCAACCGGGTGGCATCAAGGCCGGCGAAGAGGTCCTCAACCACTACTGCGACGTCGAGTTATCCGTCCAGAAGAGACGGTATTTGATGATTGGATGTCTTGGTGGTATGTGCATGTGCAAAAGGTGTAGGGATGAAATTGCACTAAGCGGGCAGGACGCCCCTACAACGAACGGAGTCAGCGGCACCACTCCCAACGGCGTGGATGACAATTCTACCACAGAGTCAATGGACTGGACAGCCTCTTCAACTCAAAGCGACGTCACGATGGTCGGCTCGGACGGACCTCCGCGCGAGTAGACGTGCCAATGTATTGGCCTTCCACATCTAAACTGATTTTACAGCGGCACTTCTTTGGATTGCGGTATACGAAAGGAAGCGGATATAATACCACAGACACATTTCAGTGGGGAAGGATTTAGATATTCGGTATGCAGCAACACCAACACCGAAACCTAATGAGACAAAGGCGACTTAGGAGAATTGGAGGTGGACACTCAGCAACGATTTAGAAAGAAGAAGAAGAAGAAGTGGGGGGGGGGGCGGGGGAACCGAAAAAGATTATATGGTCAAGCAGAGGAATATGAGGGTCTGACTAGCGTTGGGGAAGAACTTGAAGTTTTTCCGGGGACCTTGAGATAAACATTAAACAAATCCGCATGTGGGTCGGCACACGCAAGGCGGCGGCGAACACGGAGGACAATGAGACAAATAAGATAATTTTCCATGTGCCCTCCTCTTGGAGACGAGACTGATGCTGACTTTTTGAAGCACTAAAAGAAAGAAAGAAAGAAAGACAGAAACAAGAAATATATACTCTCCCCCGAAGAGGCCGAGGACGCTGGTGGGCCCCCTGAGCCAGTCGCCGTTTTGATGTCCCACCCGCACGCGACATAGCACAGCACCGAAGAGTCGTGACGGGCAAACGATTTCGCCGACGTGTTTTGATCCATCTATCAACATCAATATAGGCTACTCCCCTCAATCGGTTTTACAAAGAGCAGGTCGAGCTCGACGAAATGGACCTCGATTTCCGTCACCGACAAAACCCATTTTCAAAAGGGATCCCCAGACCTTTTCGTCCTGCTACCCTTTTCCTCAGCATTACGAGCTCAGACATGTTGAGAACACATCAGCACGCGCGGAGTTGCAGAGGCAAATGGAGTTCTTGGTGGGCACTCGTCAAGGTTTTGCAAGCAAGGACTGGACGGGACGTATGCGCAGCAGGGAATAGAGAGCGATGATGGATTTCGAGGAGCTAAGGCTTGCTCGCCTATATCCACTGGTCCACCGTAGTTTCAGTCTGCAGCCTCACTGTTTGCTTGAAGTCCTCGGTCCGCAACGAACCGTCCTGTGGCCGGCACAGTTCGCTATTTGATGCTGATCCCGCGCCCCGACAAATCATCGATTATGTTCTGTTCCCCATGCCGCGGTTCTCCGGATCCTTTGAGCCCTGGTCAATCATGACACTGTTGCAGCGTCTCCCCCCCTCCCCCGGCAGTCTGCTCCTTGGCCTCCGGGTGGGAGGGAGGCGCTCAGCCGCTCCTGCGATACTTCCTCCTCCGCTCGCTCTCGACGCTCGAGCTGCTATTCCGCCTCTTGCGCTCGCCCCTCGGCGGCGGCGCATCGCTCAAGTCGGACGAGCTGTTCCGCCGCGCGCGGCGCCGAGGTGGTGACGCCGACCTCGACAGGGACCGCTTCTTATTGTTGGTGTTGTTGTTGTCCTGACGCGCTGCGCCTCCTCCTCCTCCTGCTGCTGCTGCACGCCTGGGTGGAGACCGCGACCGGGATGGGCTCCTGCTAAAAGACCGCCCACGGTAGCTGTCTGCGCCTCCGCGCCGTGCCGGGGGAGGGGTGCGCGACCGCGACCTCGATGGCGACGGGGAGCGGGCCGCCGGCCGACGTCTCGGGGGCGGCGATGGGGAGCGGGAGCCGGACATGGACCGCCGGGCTGCAGCGCGGCGTGGTGGTGGTGGTGGTGGTGGTGGTGGTGGTGACGGTGGCGGTGGGGAGCGCGAGCGTGATCGTGATCGTGATCGTGAGCCTCCTGATGAGTACGAACGCGATGAGCGGCTGGGCGAACGGCCCCTGGCAGGTGCGCGTCGGGGTGGCGGGCTGCGGGTGATGGAGCGGCCGCGGCCACCGTCCCGTGCATCCCGGCGAGGAGGCGGTGACCGGGAGCGGCTGGTTGAGATGGAACGCGTCAAGCTGCGATCTCGGCTGTACGACCTCTCCCTGTGGTTGCGCCTCGCTGGAGTCACACTTCGAGAATATGAGCGCCGGCGGTCGATAGCCCGGCGGGGAGGTGTGCGCGAGCGCGACCGGGAGCGAGAGGGAGAGCGAGAGGGAGACCGAGAATAGGACGAGCCCGTGTAAGACGAGTAGCTGGACGCCGAGTCTGAGTCTGACTGGGCTGCTCTGGCTGGCGCGGGGAGGGCGGGAGGCGGCAGACTCTGGAGATACTCTCGCATGTCCTCTGTGAGGGCACCCATCCCGATAGAAGTAAAGTAGTTGATGGAGAAGCGGATATTGCGCCGGTCGTCGCCGCGTGGGAAGATGCCCTCGAGGCTGGGCTGGAGAAGCGGGTCCCTGCAACGAGCTTGCAACTTTTTCAGGCCGATCTCCTCGGAAATCTCCTGGAACAGGATTTTAATAAAGATACGAGATGCTGAGGTGGTCTCCTCCTCGTTCAGGTGGATGATTGACAAGCAGTGCCAGGCGATGGCATCCGACCCGAACATGTGTCCGAAGAGCCTTGCGATGTTCCGGAGCTTGTTGCTGTCGTATCGGTGTATCTTCTCGTAGTAGTCGGCAAAGGCAGTCTCGAACAGCTCGTTCCACATCCTGTTGATCTTGGCCAGGCGTTCTCCTATACCGCCGTAGAACTTGGTGTACGTCTTCTCCTGACTGCAGCATTCGACAACCATCTCCGGAATCTCCATTTCCAGCCCTGGTGGTATCTGGATCCGCAGCAGCTTGTGGACCGACTCTTCATAATCTGCAGACGACATGAGGGTCAGGTAAATCGTTCGTCGCAGATTGACCAGGTCCGCGTTGCTCTGGTCTTTGATCTCAACGGCCTTTTGCTCCTCATCTTCGCTTTCCGATGACTCGTCCTCGTCATCACTGTCGTCCTCGTCATCGCTTCCTTCGCCCAAAATCTCAGCCTTGAGCTTCTTGTACTCGTCCTCGTTCTGCTCGTATTCCGCGTCGTATTTGAAGATGTTCAGACTGTCCTGACCATCGAGCTCTCCGTGCAGTTCAATATTGTGGGTGATTTGGTCCTCTTCCTCCACCAAATCGAGCTCCTCCTTGATGGACGGGTTGTCCTTGAACTTGTCCTTTCTCTGCTGGAACAAAACCTCAATCTGGTACTGAACACGCTTCTCAATGGCGCTGTCGTGCAGGATGTTGCGGAACTGGTCAAACAGAACCCGGGCAATGGATGCATTCATCTCCTCCAGGAACTGGCCGACCTCCCTGGTCAGGTTGACCGCAATCTCCACGCTGTCATCAGAAGGCTTGTGCAGCAAAAGAATGAGGATCTGCGCGACCAGATTCTCAGACACCACCTGGAAGTTCGTGAGGTGTGCGAGGAATGCTGTCGTCGACAGACAAACCGCCTTGTCGTTCCTGCGGAACGCCTTGCGGAACCGCAACACCAGCCTCTTGACCAACAGCTCGCCCACCGCGGGCAGCTTGGTGTTCACGATGGCCACCATAGCCGCATAGATGGGCGTGAAGGGCAGCGAGGCCGCCTGCGCCTTCATGATGCTCTGGCAGAACAGGCCCCTGCCGCGGACCAGGTTCTCGTTGAACAGCTCCGGCACGATCAGCTTCAGGTTGGGGCTGTTTGCCTTGTTGATCAGACCGTTGATGGACTTCTTGAGCGCCTCCCACGCCATCCGCTGCCACTCCTTGGTCGTCTTGTCCGTGATCTGCGCCTGGAGGGCCCGCAGCCGAGCGGGCGGGATGTAGGTTCCCCCCGAGCGGGCGTTGATCAGCCGGTCGTACTCGGCCTTGGCGGCGGCCTGCTTCTGCTCCTCGGTCGGCACGGGGGGCTGCGCGCGCTCTCGCCGGGGCAGCTGCTGCTCCCGGCCACCCCGGGGCGGTCGGTCGGGGCGGTAGCTGTCGCCGCCTTTGCGCCGCGGCTGATCGTGCTCGCGCTCGCGCTCGCGGTCGCGGCCGCCTCTCACTGGTGCTCTGTCGTCATCCCTGTCGTCGGGCCCGTCGTCTTCGTAGCGCCTGCGCGGGGGCGATCGAGGTACGCGGTTGGGGGAGCGCTCGTCGAGGTGGCGGTCACTTACGACCGACGCTGTCTCGGTCGCCATGGCCAAAGCAACAGCGAGCCGTCCGATTGCTCTCTCCCAATCGAACCAATTGGGTCTTTTTGTTGACGTCCTCCTGAAATATTTTGCGATTCGCCTGGTCGCCGAGGGCTGATGATGTCCGCAGCAATCGTTAGAAGATGGGCGTTGCTGGATGTCGGCAACGCCGCAGGCAGTAGATGGATAGTGATGCGAAATGGTTGGGCTTTTGAAGAGTTCTGTAGTCGGCTGGTCGCCTGACAAACAAGCACGTTACGGAGTACTGTGTGACAGTAACAAATTTCGGGGGGGGGGGCTGGTCCGTGCGGGAGCAGCTGTACTTCGTACAACAGGGGCCTAGAGTCGTGGCTTGATCCTAGTGCCTCGATTGATTACTAGTGTACTCCGTAGAGCAACCACCCGCAACAGCGCTCTCACCTTTCCCAACCCAGGCGTGCTTCCAAACGTCGTCATTTTCACCTTCTTTACACTCCTTCACCATCTCAATATTCTATTCCAATTCCAAAGGGGATTTCTAGGTCTTTAACAATGGTTGGTCCAGCTAGATGTGCCCTCCACGTCCTCGTGAAATGATGAAATGACATGTGCTAACTCACAGCCCTCTTCCACGTGCACAGCTTGACAGACTCGTGGGCATCGCCATGCTCGTGGCCGCCACGGTCGTCTTCCTCTACTACACCTTCTGGACCTTGTTCATGGTAAACAATAATTCCCCTTTTCAAAGAAACTGCCCAACAAAAAAGACGAAACCCCCATTCTCTGCTCCAATTGTGGATTCCCCGGGTCCGGACAGTTTCGAGCGCGTCGCTAACGCAGACACAACCACCACCCACAGCCCTTCGTCGACTCGGACCACCCCCTCCAGAACTTCTTCCCCCCTCGAGTCTGGGCCGTCCGCATCCCCGTCATCCTCATCCTCCTCGCCTCCGCCGTCGTGGGCTCCTTCCTCGGCGTCGTCATGATCAAGAGCAACAAGAAGAAGGCCGCCAAGGCCAAGGCCGCCGCCGCGAAGAAGAAGTCGTAAAGGCGGAGCGTACTCGAGGAGCGAGTGTGGTGTTGGAGCACGGGCACCCGCCCGCCTGGAAAGTATCGTGCTTGCGCGCCGAGCCGACACGGGACTGGGCAGCAGCGAAGGCGCTGTCTGGTGGGGAGCACCTGGCAGACCAGAATCTGTCTTGTCGGGGCATGTGCCATCAGGCACACGAACTTTCAAATGGACTTCGCCACTGCGCGGACCAAAACTTATGGACATGTGTGAATGCAGGAACCCGACTTCGATATGCAGGTTGTGGACGCGCAACCCAGACAGACTGCCCCAACTACTGCCATAGTAAAAACCACATAAATATAATTATCAGGAAGCCTTGCAAAGGTGTTGACCTAAAACGCAAAATATCGCGTCAGAGCCTCTTTTTTTTTTTGTTTTTACTGATTTGGGTTATCTGCCAAGTGGCGATGTCTCTCTATCTACCTGAAATGTGCCGTGTCCCGAAGAGCCCCAACCTAACCCAGAACCACCGCAACCAAGCAGAGGAAACATTAATCTAAAAAAAAAGGCTCGTGCCACAGAGCGCTACAAGGCAACGAGGCATTGACCTCAGGCTCCCAATGAACGATCAAAAAACCCCTTCACGAATGTGCATCGGGGCTTCAAGTTGGCCACCTCCGCGAGTTGTCGTCAACACGAGGGCCGGAGCCGTGTCTCAGACCCGCTGGTCTGCAAAGTCAAGCACCTCGCAGTCGTCCTCGAAGAAGCCGTCCTCGTCATCGAGGTCTCCGTGGCGGCCCCCGCCTCTTCGACGCCTCGTTGTAATCACGATCTGTTCCTCGTCATCGACACGTTGCTTGCGCATCACAGACCGCTCCATAGCCGACTGCGGCAACGCACGCACATCGTCTGTCGACATGATGAACGCCTCATCCATCCCACTGTGGCGGCGGCCACTGTTGATCCTATTCGCCGTGATGAGCTGCCCAAAGGCCCACGCCCCTCCCGTGTTGGTCGCATAGTCCTTCGCAGCAGCGGACTTCTGCTTGCGGCGAGGTGCAGCACGGGCTGTCTTGCTGTCCTGGTTCGTGTCCGCCAGGAGTACCGAGGCTGTGGTCATTTGCAGTGGGACAGCGCTCGCTCCTTGCTCGGTGCTGTACTCGTAGAGTGCCACACGCTTGTCGGTATGGAACGGCTGGTAGGGCGCAGAAGACTCGATTTCTGCCTGCGGTATTGACGATTCTGCACTGGGGTTGCGTCGCGCGATCTTGGGCCGAACATTGAGCACCATCGTGTTGTTGACAGCATCAACCTCCCTGTCCATCAGGTCCAGGTACTCATCAGGATCGATCAGGCGCTTCACGACGGGACAGATGAGGTCGTCGGGGAGCATTGGAAGCTTGAAGTCTTTGTATCTTCTGAAGCGAGTGGCGTTCTGCCTTCCATCCGCAGTCCGCACCTTACGCGGCCGCTGGGGGAAAGTCCGCACCAGCCCATCTCCAAGAACGAACAGCGAGTGGTCCTTACCATTTGCGACTAGTATGACACATGAAGGGCCTGGTGCGTTTGCGCCCAGTGGAAGCGATATGCGGTTGTCGCCAATGTGGCGGAACTGATTGATAGCGCTTCCTGTTTTCCCAAGCGAGTGGCTGATACCGGCAGCGATTATCTTACCCCCGTAGTTGGCGTGCCCAACAATCTTGGAGCCGGTCGTCTGAGGCGCGTTCGAGCTGCTGCGACGAGATCGGTCGATGAGCGGGCGAGCGGCGTCCCAAGCCGAGTTGAGCGCTCCGGTAGCAATAGATACGGCAGAACTACCACCCTCCGAGACGTTCGCGGTTGTCTCCTGCAAGGGAATCCTCCGGCGGGGAGGAGGCCAAGCAAAGGCACTGTCCGGCATTTCCAGTATATGAACTGTGCCTCTTTCCGTGACCATGGCTATGCAGTCGCCGCAAGGTTTCATCCATGACACATCAACGATGCGCGCCACGGTCATCCTAGAGAATCGAGCAATCTGCCGCACCCGAGGTCCACTCGAGTGGTTTGGTCCAGCTGCCGTCTGTAGCGGAGATGATTTTGTGTGCTGGATGCGCATCAAATCCCACACAATCTGAACATCGCCCTTTGGGCTTGCGGTAAATAGTGAGAGACCGTTGGGAGCGAAGGATAAGTAACTGCAACCTGATGTTGCGAATGTCGTGGTTGGATGTATAGAAGATGAGACCAGTGACGTCTCAACGTCTACTATAGACACAAGGCCAGGCTCTTTTGTGACTGCTGGAGCTGTGGCTCCATGGGTCGGCGGGAACTGTGGCGGATCTGCTCGAGCATAGGGCGGATTCCAAGGCTGCGCCCCCGGCGGCGAGCGTGCCTGCTGCGACGGCATCGCGGACTTACTCCAGTAGTTGCTGAAGGCTTGCAGTCCTCGCTCGCCAATCCACTTCGCGCCCTGGATCACTTCCTGCGTAGTCTCGCGCATCAGCTTGTTCATGATACTATCCCCTTCTGGAAGGTCGACATCAGAAACTACACTTGGCAGCTGAGGCGGTGTCAACGACACTAGTCCTGGTGCCTTGCCTTGAACTGGCACTGATACGGTCGCCCGTAGAGATACTTGCGACGACGGAGCAGCTGGGCAGTAGGCGATCCATCTTCCCTTCATGGCAATAATGGGAGCCCTCGGGGCTTGACGTTGCACATTCGCCCTTAAACGCTCGCTCTCTTGGGTTGGATCCACCAGGGGCTGCTGGATTGTGGTCCACAACTTTCCCACGCATCTGAACTCGATGCCTGGCTCGTGGGGAATGCTCGCTTGGCGGTAAATCCAGCTTTCACCCGTCTGCCCAGATGCGATCACAATGGTTCCCCCGTCAGCAAGGATCCGGAGTGACCCAGTGGGCAGTGGTGCCTGGAAAATGGGGCTTGTGATGGGCACTTTGAGAGGAATCCTGGGGCCCTCCAGCAGAGTCGCTACACGTCTGCTATCTTTCAACGAGTAGACGTCCACGCTAGTCTGGTAGAAGTCAACGGAGGGCGTCCTCATGCCCAGACCATCTTTTTGCCCCAAGTCGGTACCTGCTGGCGAGGCTGCCCCAGAACGTTCGTGTCCGCTGGCGTAGTTGCCATCGAGCTTGACTTCAGGGGTCGTGTGTGGCAGTACGGGCCCATGGACGACGACGGCCACGAGAGGGCTTGGGTCTTTCAGATCGCCTTTCAGAGTCCAAGGCAGGATCTTGGCAAATAAGACACCTCCTCGCAGGCCTTTCAAGCTGGCGATGGGCTCGACGCCACTCTTAGTGGCTGAATGCACCTCAAGGCCGCCTTCGTAGCCCGTGAGCACGACTGTGTCCTTTCCCCGAGCGGTGGTGCCCTGAATTCTTGGTAATGTGTCAAAACCAAAGGCATAACCCCTCTCACCAGGCTTCATCCCAGCCGCGTGCCCGAACTCCATGTCGATATCTGGTGTGCCGTAGAAGTGGGCTTGGTGCTGGTGTGGAAGCGGCGGGTTGTTAGCACCCCGCGCGTAGGCAGTCTGAGAATGCATCGAGCCCCGCCTGTACGAGGCAGCCGATGGGGCGTACGCCTCTGATGGCGCGTAATGTTGGTCCATCTGGAAACTGAGCGGCCGCCTGCCATGGATTGGGGGTGAGGCAGACACGGGCTGGCCGTTGTAGATGGGACGGGGTGAAGCCCAACCACGAGTGTCCTCGTAGGACGACGGTGCAGTGGGCGGTGATTCCCCCATGAGGTTTATCAGATTCCCCGGGGAGCCGGCCAGGCCCGCAACTCCTTTTGTCCATTCGTTGGTGCTTCTTGTGGTATTTGTCGCGTACGACGTGGCAGAGACGGCGTCCAGAAGCGGCGAGGGTGCGGTATTACCGCTTGAGGGTATGCTGGCAGGTCTCAGGTCTGGGGACTGGACCGGGGATGAGGATGAGTCCGAGGTGGGCTCCTTACTGGGACTGTCACTGCTTTGGCAATACGTTAATAAGGAGGCACAGGAGGCACAGGAGGCGCAGGGAAGAGGTTCACCCCAGAGCGCGTTCAAGAGACAGGCCCACGGCAGGAGAGGAGGTAGCACTAACGTGAACTTGCCGGCGGCGTGCTTGGTGACCGCGGCAACGACACCACCACCACTGTCTTTTCCATTTTTCTTGTCCTTCTTTGCGCCTTTCATGGTATCAGCTCCGCGCACGGTGCTCGAACAGGTGCAGAGTCGACGAGAAGGACGAGTTGGTGGATGACGGGTGAAGAGGGCCCGAGGGACAACGAACCGGGCATCCGTGTAGGCTTCAAAAGCCTAGAGCAGTTTCCTGCCCTGGACACTGGCCGAGAACCTTCGCAGGTCAGACCACGACGTGGGCGGAAGCTTCTGGTGACCAGCAAAAGTGACGAGGCGCGTGGCAGGGCCGGATAGGGGTCACGGGGGTGCGGACAGCGAGGGGCGCACGAGGGGTGATGTCTGATGGCCAGGGCCCGGCAGGAATGCCTGATTTTAGAACAATGACCTGCAATGCGTCCCAAGTCGCGAGTGTACAGCAAGATTTGGCAAACAAAGGAGTGGAAAGTCAGCGGCAGAAGCAGCCAGCTGACGTCTTGTATTAGTTGTGTGCTGTAGAGGGGCGGTCGTTGCGGTCGTTGCGGTCGTAGGCAGCAAGCAGTCTGAAAGAGACCAAGGAAGGAAGGACGATAAGTAGGTACAAGCAGGTTATCAAGACGGAAATAGAAACACCGGCAGAAGAGGAACACGGTCGGAGTGCGTCGAGAGCTCTGGGTAGCTCGCAGACGGGCAATGTAGGTATCGTGAATAACAATAGTAGCGATCTCGTAGGATTTGGAAGAACAACAGCCCGGGTTTGGTTGAAAACAGGTACGGCGGGTTGATGCAAGACGAGACAAGAGACGAGCAGGTCCGGAGGGCCAGCTGGAGTTGTAGTCTATCTCAGGTGCTAGTAGGTAGTCCTCAACCCGTCCCCGTTGCCGGCCACCCCCAGCCCAGTACGGTGTACTTAGCGACAATACGTAGTGGGAGCCATGACGGATGTACGGAGTACGGAGTACCCAAGGGGCATGGGCATGTGCAGTGCCAGTGAGTGGCATAGGCTTTGTTCATGGAGGGGCTGCTGCAACACCGACGAGGGACGGGCTGGCGGACAGCAGGCGGGGTGGGCAGTCAGGGGCAGGGATCAGGCACGCATGGCAGGGGTAACTCGTGGAGTGGAGTCAGAGGCCCCACGGCGTCATCTTACACTAGATGGCCATCACTCAGGATAGCAGGTACCTGGGTACATGGGTGTTGGTGCACATAGCCTTTATCTGTTATCCGGCCTTGCACGGCACTGCTGTCGACGAAAACAGTCTGGCCCTTTGGACGTGGTATCCGTACACCTCGTACAGTACTTAGGTATTGTACCTGCTATAGAGTACCAACTGAAGTACCTGTCTAGGTTCTCAACTGTTCCAGCCAGTGCCGAGGTCATGCCGCCGTGGCTG
The DNA here is from genome assembly GCA_001702395.2 of Diaporthe helianthi. NCBI lineage: Eukaryota > Fungi > Ascomycota > Sordariomycetes > Diaporthales > Diaporthaceae > Diaporthe > Diaporthe helianthi. Next base: position 44,619 of record MAVT02000071.1, on the reverse strand, counting down.
AAGCTCATGCTCCCTCACTCCCTCACCGTCATCAGCCTGGGCCATGAGGGGTTTGGGGCGGGGGGGAAGGCGAGGTTTGGCCTGGGTTCCAGAATGTCCTACTTACCTCATTCAAGGTAATTCAAGCGTGCAGCTGACCATAGTCCCAAGACCTGGACTCGGCAGCTCGGGGCCCGAACCCTGGCCTGGGCATGGCGACGGGGATGGATGGGGGGCATCTGCGTTGGCTGATCTTGGATAAGCCTCTTCTTCCTCCTTCTCCGTCCACGTCTACTGCACCATATCTAATTCACGCATACCCACGGCGTACGCGGGGTTAATTGCTGATGGTACAGATTAGTGTACAAGATAATACCACAAACACACACACACACACCTCCAGGCGCTTCCGGCGCCTGCCGTGGTCACACTGCTTCCGGGACCCCGCCTGACGCGTTGGCCCCCTGTTGATGAGGAGATGATCAATCCGGCATGGTGTAGTGTAGACATGCAGTCGATCTCAGATAAGAGAGCCACTCAACACCATTGATAGCCGCACGAGGATACCAAGCTGCTAGTCATGGCCACACACTATCTAGACTTGGAAACACTACACCACAGCCATGACGGGGGCGTGCACCGAATAGTCTCTGGTCAAATGGGCCAGAAATACGGTACAAGTCCATTCATGGATGGCTGGAGGTGTCACAAAAAGGCCCAGGGCTGGCATGTGCCTGGTCGAGTGAGGAGTATCTAGATGGTCTTGAACCGATAGAGCGGTTACCTATCTAGGCAAATAGGTAGTTATTACCACCGTTGCATCAATTAATCAATCACCTCTGCAGGTAAACACGATAGTACGCAAACTTCCACTCCCCAACCCCAGGAACCCGCGTCAGCCTCGCCCGCCCGGCCCAGTCCACCTTGGCCTCCTCCCCCTCGGGGCTCCCCTTCAGCTTGTAGACCACGTCCCCGTACAGCATGAGCTCAACCTCTTCGCCGCCGTTGAAGTTAGCCGGGAACACCTGGTATACCGTGTGCTTTCGCGCCTGCACCTTCTCCCACATGCCCTCGCGCACCTTGAGCATGTCTGTGTTCGCGATAGTGAGCAGCCTGTTCGTTCGTTCGTTCGCTCGTTCGCTCGTTCGCTCGCTTGTTCGTGCATCTAAGAGACATGGCCGGAGGCAGCAGCAGAACTTACCCGTCTTCCCCGTCGCCTCCTGCAGTGCCATCACGAGCGTCGCATCCTCGTGGAAAAAGTCGATCCACTCCTGGTTCTTGCCCGGCGTATCAGACACCTCGTAGAACTTGGTGATGAAGTCCTTGACGCCGCCGTCGACCTGAACATTGGTCGGGTATGCGGGGCTGTAGTTCGACATCCTATCGGTGCGGGCGCGGGTTGTCTTGGAGAACAATAGCTTCTGGGTGAAAGTCGGCTTTTCAGTCTTCAATGCTTCGCAGCAGTTCTGTCTGTTCAAAAAAGAGGGTTTCGTCGTCGTTGAGCCTCTCGGTCTGTCCACCGTGACCATGGTTCATGTAGTGTATGTAGACAGGGCACGGCCCGATGCGCTTGCAGGTGGAGGGCAGTACCCGACGATTTGGATCCGCAATGAAGTCACCCTCCACGAGAGTTCGTGATTGCTTGCATATTACGACATAACCCTTGTGCAATTTTGGGTGGTCGTTTTTCTAATTATTCTGCTCTGTGACAGACATGCTGATTCTCATCAGCTGCCATGATACTCGAAACTTGAACGTTCGAGGCTCGTTCAAAGGCTCATACATGCAAGCAAACCCCCCATTCCGTCCTGGTCACGCCGTAGTGTCTTCCTCAACAAGGCAAGACCACTGGCTGGTGCGTTACCAACCGTGCATTGAAGCGTAGGACCAAGTCGTCTCCCTACTCTCACTTGATGGGAGAGCCAAGATGGACACGTGGGAGCTTCAACTTGTCACGCTTCTAGCGCTTCGACGTCCTCTTGCCCCCCTCGCGCCCCTCCCCGTCCATCCCGAGTGAAACACGGCACTCTGGGCAGTACCACAACTTAGGTAGATTCTTCTCCGTCTTGAGACCGAGACACTCGAGATGGAACCACTCGTAAGGACACTGTCGGCCATCGGTTAGCCTTATGCTCTTGACCGTTCGACAACCCAAAAGGGTCATTGAAGGGGTGTAGGCAGCTTACATCGACATTCTCGCAGAGCACCATGGTCCCGAAGCTAACGCGGTTGCACACGCAGTACCTCTGCTCCTGTGGGTCAATGACATTGCCATCTTCATCTACTTCGACCTCGGCCTCTGCCTCGGCAGACGCCTGGCCCGCGCCGCGGTCGTCCTTCTTCCGCGCACCACCGCGCTTGGACTTCTTCGGTGCCGCCTTGCGCTTTGTTATAGCGCTGTTGCCGCCCGAGTTTGTCCGGCTGATGATGCCCGGCGCAGGTCTCTTAGTCCTCTTGCTGGGCTGTCTCACCGATGACATCGGCTCGGGGGCAGGGGTGTTTCGCGCAGTGCTGGCACGACGAGGCCGATCCGCCGCCAATCCCGCCGACTGAGTGGCGTCCTGACCGCGTGAAGACGGTCGGCGCGATGATGATTCCGGTCCAGGAGTCGTGACCGACGGTGTATTTCCACGAGATACCGACGTCCTGATGGGGGTAAGGCCAGCCGCCTTCTCTTTAGCTTGATTCTTGGCTTCTCTTGCCCGAGTCTCCCTTCCGGGCGGCACAATAGGCGTCGTGGACTTGATGGGAGATTGAGGACCGTCGTCGGCCGGCGCCTTAGTCGGCACAATAGTCGTCGTCGCGCTCACATCGGCACTGGGAGCAGGTGAAACAGCAGCAGACTTGGTTCCCACCGTGATGATTGACTGCTCCTGGCCAGGTGGCATCGGGATGGGGACTGGAGTCGTCGATTGGGGAATAGACTGCGAGCCACCGGGCGTCAATTGCGGAGGCGGCACAGAGGTCTGCTGAGAGCGAGGCATGTTGATATGCGGTGGGATCGGGACTGGTGTCTCGGTCTTTGATCGCTTCAAGCTTGGCGTGTCGGGCTTCTCGGCATCCGCCTCCGTAACCGAATCTCTCTTCCGTTTCTTCTGTTGTCTTCTGCTAGAAGCCTTGTTCGTAGCTTGCTCCGAGGACTGCGGTTGCTGGAAAGAGACCTGAAAGTTTCTAGCCATCAGAGCAAACCTTCTCACTGACTCCTCCGCCTCCTTGGCCGCAATATCCGACATACGATCCTTCTTAATCTTCTTTGCCTTGTTCAACTCATGACCACGATTTGTGAGGTTCCTATCCTCAGCAGCGATTGCGGAGTCCAGAGTGACGGCTCCCATCGGGAGGTGTTCAGATCCCGTCGCATCGTCGATGATGGGCTGTGGGAGTGACGTTTCGAAATGTCTACCCTCATCCTCGGCCTGCTTCTTAGCTGTTGCCCAACCATCGTAGCCACGGCCGAGGGTCTTGAGCTCCTTATGAATCATCGTCTCACTCGGCACCCATGATGAGTTCTTCTTCATCCTCTTCCTCAACTTCGAAAGCTCCCATTGTGTAAGCTGCAACCACGGGGCGTCCTCGCTGCCGATAACAGCATTCTCCGGCGGTGGTACGAGTGGTGCGGAGCGGCTGGGGAGCCCAGCAGGTGTGTTTGCCGCGCCACCGGACTGCGCTTGTAACGCTTTTTGGTTCTTCGATTTCGGCGTCTTGGTCATCTTTTCGGGCATCTTCCTGCCACCACGTTGCTTCTGACTACCGCCGCCCACCGCTGGTGTACGGCGCGAGACAGCAAGCTCCTCCTCCTCATCCTCTTCCGAGCTGCTCTCACTCTCATCGCTATTTGTATCGTAGCCGACATCGTAAGGGGCGAGGACATCGCCAGGGACTGTAATCCTGGGGCCGCGGGGTCTACGCCCTTTCTCGGCGCCAGCGGGTTGGCGTTTCGCCCCGCGCGTCGCGAAGGGTGATCTCGCCGCGATGGGGCTTCTCTGAACATCATCGGCAGGGTACTTCTCGAGCATGTTGCGCAGCTTTGCATGGATCAGCGTCAGCCTGTTGACGTGCCTGTTCACATTCTCCGCCATCCGCACGGCCTCGGCGTGGGAGTAGACGCGCGAGGTCATCACGCGGTTGAGCTCCTCCGATATCTCGGCCCGCAGCTGGATGGGCTGGGGCTTCTCCTCCGGTGCCAGGCCTGGCAGCTGGCCCCACTGCCTCGCGAGCTCGTGCAGCTTGAGCGAGGCCCGTGAGTGCTGTTGGTCGAGCGTGCCGATCAGGGTGAGCGACCGCATTACGTCCGCAGGCAGGTGCTCCGTAAACTCCAGAAAGTCGGTGACGGTCGCTTGCGCATCGGGGTCGGCCCGCCCTTCGAGGGCTTCAAGGCTGCCATTGCTGATGGAGTTGAGCGACTTGATTGCTCCGTGCATGGATGATGCCTTCTGTCGAGGGGAGAGCTGTTCCTCCTCTTCCATCTCCATGACACCACCTTCCACCGCAGCCATCCTTGCCACCTCAGACTTGGGTGGTATTGTTTTGTGTGGGTTTTACCTTTGATGAGAGTTGGGTTTTTATTGGGGTCACGTCGAGCTGCTGATGAGCTCAAACGAGGGATGGCGCATCGTGTTTTTTCGTGTGCAGGAGACCAAGTAACAAGCAAGCGTAGCTTCACGCCAGGCGCTTGAAGTCGAGCCAAGACATTAGAAGCTGCAGACATGTGAATTGGAAGGCGCTTGGACCACTGTTCCTAGCGCCAAGTCTGTCATGCATTAATGCAGGTGTATGACACTAAGGCGGCAGCTGCGCTTCTTTAGGTGCATTAAGCTCCCTGTACCTCCTCTTGCCTACCTAGGTACCTAGGTATGCTAGACAATACACCTGCTCATCTACCTAGGTATCTATGGTTTACTGGGTGGTAAAGGCAATCAGCCGTTTAAAAATTGGTCGATTGAAAAAAAAGTCCATAATGCCCTTTCCAAGTGTGAAAAATGCCTGTGCTACGCCCCTGGGTGATCTATGTCAGCCAAATTCTGGTAATTTACATGGCTGAAAATGAAGGCTGGCCCAGGTCCTGTCTTCTCTGTTTGCAAGACTTGCTTGCCTCAATGCCTTCCCAACATCTGCCCCTATGAAAAGCTCTGAACATCCTTTACTCATCTTACACCTCCCCTACAGCACCCAAGCCAACGCCTGTGAAGAAGGCCGCAGCAACCCAGACAGATGCGTAGATTGCTGCACCAGTAGGCTCCACTCCACTGATGGTAAGGTAGCCTTGGAGGGTTGTGTTGATGCCAGTCACAGCCATTAATGCAAGTGTCCTGGCAAAACCAACCTTTGTCTGTGTCGTGTAACCCCAGATGTTCCACCAAACCGTCTCGCCCAAGCTGGCAGTAACAGGGTCAAACTGCGCTGCCTTCTCGTCTGCCTCAGTCCGACCAGTCGCGGCAAGCGGGGTGAAGATGAAGCTACGCGCAGCGATGCCAGAAGCCGCGGCCAGGGCCGTTGCAAGCGGTGATACGTAGATGCTCGTGGCGCTGTGGAGCGGCTCGACGGTGGGGATACCGACGAAGTAGAGGACCAGGATACCGGGCAGGAAGGTCTTGTAGGAGAGGAAGAGCGTAACGCTGTATATGAAGGTGGCCAGGAGCGTGCTGAGGATTGCGATCGGCGTGTCGGCGATGATCTCGCGGTTGGGGGTCGAGGACGAGGACCTGTGCGCGGCCGAGAGCGGGCGCAGGAGAAGGAAGGGTACGAAGCTGGCGATCACATCGACGGTGAGGCCCGCTATCGCCGTCTTTGGGCCCACGTTGTAGAATGCAGTCATGAGGTAGAACTGGCCGCGTCGGTCAGTCTCAATATCCAAAAGCACCTGAGTGTCCGTAATGTGCGCAAGCTTACAGTGGGGCTGTGCGAAAGCAGATTCAGCGCGGCGAGATCAACCGAGTCAAAGTTCGCGAACCATCCCAGCGCCAGCTCCGTCAGCCTCCAAGCCGTCATGATCCCCAGCTCGCGTGGCGTATCCAGCGTGCGCATCACGGTGGCCAACTCGCCGTGTGTGAACTCATTGATGAAGGAATAGCCCAGCGACGAGATAGAGAAGCTCAGGATCGCCACGAGCGGGAACTGCAGGACCGGCGGCAGCGTGGATCGGCGCTCGGCCGGGGCACTGGTGCTGTTCTCGGGGTTCGTCACGGCGACAGCTTGCGCGGCGGAGGAGCTCGACCCCTCGCCAGCATCGTTGTTGACGGCATCAACCTGCTTTGTTGAAGACATTGCGCATGCGATCGGCGCTTTGATAGATAGATTGTGTGGGCACCGCAGAGCGGCGAATTCGTGTAGTGTCGAGGGAAGAGATTCAACAAATTCGAAGCTGCCGCTGAGCCGGAGCTTGAGATTCGAGGTTTTGAGACGAGTTCTCGTGGTGGACAGAGTGCAGCTGCGTTGGACGAGAAGGGCAAGAGAAAAGCCAGGTCGCGAGGCTCGAGAGCTTCTCCAGGCTCGGCGGCTCAAAAAGCTAGCGCAGTTTGGCCGGGGGCCGCACGTTGGAGGGGAAACCAACTCGTGCCCCACTATGATCTCAGGAAGGCGAACCATGGCTGCTCTGCCTCCTGCCTCTTGCCTCCTGCCAGTGCAACCTACAACCTGCATCCTCAGATCTCCAACCAATTCAGCAAAGCAGAACGTTATGCCCTTTTTACGTCATATTTCACACCTACTTATCAAAGAATCAGCAATCGATTGATTCTCGGTCTTGGTTTCGTGCTCCTCGGCATCGTGGCGGTCGCCGTTGGTCGCGGGTGTGCATGACTTGAGCTCACGAAGTATCCACAGCTCATCAAAACGGAAAGGTTCCATAGCGCGGAGACTCCCTGGGCGAAGATTCTGCAAAAGGACCCTGAATTCTCGCTCGTCATTCTGCACCTTTCTTCTTCCCTTCTTTTTCAACATTCCGTACCTTCGCCGCCTGCCTTTTCCCACAGCATGCTTGTGTCCAAACGGGGTTGAAAACATCCTGCTCAACGGCTTCTTCACTTGCTATTGCTGCCGTTCTTCAAATTGATCACGATTCTGCAGCATTTTCCTACGCATCAATGATTTTTGGTGGTACATCATATCGATACGAGACCCGAGTTGCTTGGCAATGGGCTCTTCCATTTGTTTGTTACTGACAAGGGACCTCCGCTCGACGCTCTCACAGGCTGGCCCTCACTTTAACCTCGTTGAGTTCTGCCTCCTGGTGACTCGACCGAGTCGCCAATGAGGTCTCCCAACTCTTCGGTGCTGTGGGCCGCCGCGGCGGAGCGAAGCGTCCGCGGATATTGCTTATATAGGTGAATGCACAAAGGAGAACGACAACGACAATAATACCCGCCAGAACTCCACACCGGCCTTACTCCATCCTAGTTGATTCCCGAACAGCAGGCCATGGCAAATGAAATGCGGACGAAGAAGACTTGGAAATTCCGGCAGAAGGCTACTCCTCCATGCGCCCGAAGAAGCCGTCATTAACATCATACTCGTCGCTGCGGGCCCGGGACCGAGCATCATCATCATTGTCTCCGTACTCCATCTTTACATCCTCACTCCCCCGGCGCCTGTCACCACGGGTGAAGCTCTCTGGCGCCTGGTTGGGGAAGCTGCTGAGGAACGGCGACTGCCCGAGTGAATCCTGCCCGAGGAAATGAGCCGGGATAGGAGGAACCGCGGGCACACCGTCGTGCATCAGACCGGAGTGGGAGCCACTGTTGCTGTTATAGCTGCAGCTCAACATGGCAACCCTGCTGGCCAGGTTGTTGGCGTCGCCGGAGACGCTCAGGCCAGAAGGTGGAGGACTCGGCTCCAGGTACTGGTGGCCGAATCCCGAGCCAAATGGCACGCTCGTGGCATACGAGCTTTCCGATGGGGCGGCATATAGCGACCGAGAGATCCCGCTTCGGAAATTGTCCCCGCCGAACGGCGAGGTAGGGGAGAACTGATACTTGACAGCATCCGTGGAGTTCAACCCTTCCATATGAGGTGGCGGCGTGGTATTTACAGAGCTGCGGCCGTCCACCTGCCCAGACGACCCACCCGACACGGACGGCGATGTCTCACGCGCGGAGTCCGGAGGGCTGGGCGGCTGGTCATTCATAGCAACTAGAACAGAGGCCGCTTCCAGGAGCTGGACCTGTTGGTGCTTGGATATGAGGAGCTTGGAAGTGTAAGACCATTCCGGCGTATGTTCCCACCTGAGCAAAAGAACGAGTCAACAAACATTGTCCTCCTTGCACCTCAACGGCAGAGGATGGTCCCGGCATTTGGCCCGCCGTGCGCGGTCAGGGGGAGGATCGTTGCAGGAGTGGGATAGGGAGAAGACAGGGGCACAAACAAATGCTTGGTCAGGCAACTGCTATGCTTGTATCCCTTCCCGCAGTGTTCGCAGCGAAGTTCCGGGCGGTTGAATCTCCGGCCTCCTTCCTTCGCCTGGTGCTGGCCGTCGCTGGCCCTCCGAACGCGATCTTTCTGCGAAACATCCCCCTCCTCGGGCGACGCATTCTCCTGGTCGTCAATGGCGCTGTCCTGGTGTTCCGGCTTGACCTCGGTGTTTATGAACTTGTGCGCGGGCATGCTGGCAGGCGGTGAGACCATGCCGCCGGCCCCGGACTTTGACATCCGCGGGGCAACGATGCTGATAGGCACGGACGTAACCTTGCTGTTCATGTCCCCGATCGCAGCGGCGGCAGCCGCAGCAGCGACAATGTTTGCGTTGCTGTTTGTGACACTCTTGCGGCGTGCTACGCGATGAGCGTTGTTGAGAGGCCCCGTGATGACTGTGTGCGAGTTTGTGCGAGAGTGCGATTGTCGTATAGAATTGATTCCCGTAAGAGAGTTAGAGGAGAGCGACGGACGGTGAGTCAATGGTCTCGAGGTTTGAACGATGTCCTAGATTATGATGAACACGGACGATCAGCGGCTGTGAACCGGGGCAGCTTTGGGGCTAGCAGGCATCATTATCTGCAATTGATGTTGATCTACCTTGGAGGAGGCCATTGCCGATATTGCCGATCTCAAGCCCGAGAAAGCGACATACAAAGTTACGATCCCTTTGTCAGAGCCCGAGACACCTCTTGTTCAAGCAGTCAGAAACAAACAGCAGTTGGTCAAGTGATCCGTCGTGTCCTGGCCCGGCGTGTTATGTTGTTGTTGGCCGGTGGCGTGTGGCTGAGCGAATATATTTTTTTTTTTTGAGGAGTTGAAGACAGCTCAGCGTGGTGGGTAACAAATCGGTCGCAGATCGGGAAAAAGTCAAGGCAGGTCAGGAGGTGCGGTGCTGGGAATTTTTGTTTTTGGCGATCCCTTTTTCCCCCCTGCCTGATCGGTGCTGGTTCGGAACGTGTGGCTTGGTACAAAAAAGTGTCCAGGTGACAGGAATACTGTGCCTCCAAGAAAGGGTACCTCCTAGTCTCCCGAGCTTGCTTCTCACCAAAACCCGGCTGGCGGAACAAAGGTGAGGGAGGGCTCGGATGCCTGGAACCTGGCTGGACAAGAGACGGATTTAGGAGGGGTGGGCTCGAGAATAAGCGCTACCGCCAGGCTATCGACACGCGTCTTAGGAGGAATACTGTGTAGAAGGTAACAGAAGCGGAGCCGGATGCCAAGGGGGAGCGAGAGATAGTCACCCGTTTAGGTAGACAGATAGACACCACAGCAGGATTGGCCGAGAGAGGAGCTGGGGGGGCTAGTGTAGAACAGCGTTGTTCGGCTCGAGACGGACACCGTTTGAGTACAGTTGGGATGTGCAGATAAACTTTCGTTTCCCTGCGTGTTTAGGTAACGCTTGATGCAGCCGAGATAGCAGGGTTTGTGCTTGTCACGGCGACCGAATGAGCAAGAGAGCGAGTGGGATTTTGGAGCGAGCAGAATCAAGCAGAAGCAGAAGGCAGATGGCAGATGGCAGATGGCGTGAGGGAAGAGGAGGAGAGAGAAAAATGATGCCAATCCTACAGCAACGGCGACAGAGCCCCTCAAAAATATTTTGGGACATTGCGAATCTGCGTCCTGGACGCCAGGAGAACAAGACAAAAGAGACAGACGCCCAGTTGTACATTTGTCTGCCGGCCCTCCAGCCTTCCAGCCCTCAAGCCCTCCAGCCTCCAGCCCGTGCAATGCCCGCATCGGAAATATCGATGCGTACCTAGGTATCTAGGTACATCTGTACCTACCTAGGTACCTCCCTGGACAGCTGTGTAGGCTCAAGCTGGCTGTACAGTTACACTTCGCAGCTTCCAATCATCCCGACGCCTGAGAGCTCATGAGACGCCCAGCAGATCATCGAAGGGGGGGGTGGGGTGTGTCCGTAAAAGGGGGTAACCTTGGAGCGCCGTGGAGCGAGGGTCTGGAGCTCGCAACTCCTGACAGACGAGAAAAGATACCTTGTACGTCGTCGTACCGCAATAGGGAGTACCCACCTGGCGAGCCCACTTGTGCGCGCGCATTGAAGTACCATGAACCTGGCGCGGGCACGGCGGCCATTAACAGTAACAAGTTGGATGACTTGGCGGAGCAGACCCAGGCGGGCGACGGACGAGGAAAAGTACAGCTGACATTGGACAATCTGCTGCTGCCACCGCGAGCCAGTCCACTACTACTTAGTCTACCTAGGTACATACCCTGTACTGACAAAACAGCCGGGGGGGGGGGGGGGTTGATGGCCAGATGGACCTGCCTCGTTCGCGCTGTTTCCCTCTGCAGACTCATTGGGCATTACTGAATCATGTTGGTGGTCCTGCCAACTCATTCCAGGCAATCTGCCAGTCTGCTTGGTGGTCACCGGGGCGCTGTGCTATGGTCGACCACACCACCTCCTGCGCCTAGCCTGCTGCAGACAGATACCGTGCCAAGTACCACCATTCTCGATACCACCGTGGCAGCATGGGTACCTAGGCAGCTGGGCAGGTAGGTAATGATGCAGGGGAGGGAGCTGCTGCTGCTGCTGTTGCTGTTGCTGCGACCAGGAAGAGCTCTGGTGTCATGCCTGGGTTATCTGATGCACCGTGAACTGAGTTGACTGTCCCAGAAGGCCCTCCGGGGTGACAGCTGTGTACGCTTTCGTTCTCCCACGAGGGACTGGCCTGGAGTCATTGTGCGCCATCCCGGCGATACATAACACGCTCGCCCACTGTGTGCTGTTCATTCCGCATCCAGTCAGTCGTCGCAGGGCCCTCTGCCTCTCACGAACACACCGGGGGTTGGGCACAAGGGTGATAGCTCTATCCCAAAAAGCATGTACATGGTGCTATACACAGTCACCTGCATGTCTAGTGGGCCGATGGTGTAGCGTGGGTGGGGTAGATCGACAGAAAGAGGACATCTGGAGCGGGGGAGGGGTGCCGGGATGCTGCGTCGCAGTGGGAGTTGGTCGCGATCACGATGGTTGCTCTCTGAGAACAAGCCCAAACGTGTCGAGAACAATATTTTGTGTGTGTGTGTGTGTGTGTGTGTGTGTCAAGTGTGCTGTACTCCGCACTGTTGATGAATTAGTTAGTTGGGAGTCGAATCCTGGCATCGTCGGCTCCGTACAGAGACAGAACATCTGCCGCCGAGCTCGGCCCTCAGTACCTAGGTAGGTGGGCAATGGGCAAAGTCAGTTGGCAATTCAGTATACTCGGTACCTCGTAACAAAGTCACGCATGAAGAATTACTGCGCCTACCCAGTAGATACTCCGTAGTACTGTGTAGCATTTGCGCCCTAGCAGAAAGTTGCCCATTGTCTGGACTCTGTGAGTCTGTTGTAAGTATGCTGTGTCCGCAGCTCCACATAACAACCTGGATTGTGATTGTGAAGTAAGTACCTACTCCGCACATGCTCGAATGTAGGTTTAACTTGTAAACCCCAGTCTCTTTCCATCGTCGGCTGGGACGGCGTCTAATAACTTTAGAAGATCGGCTGTGATCACAGAGCGACATTTCGACTACGTAACACTGCTCCTTCGAAAGCCAGTCTCGATGCAGAACCGCATACTTAAGTAGTCACCACGGCCTTGTGGCCGCGAGCTAGAAAAGCCCCTTGGCAATCCAATCCTGGTTCTCCGCAAGGGGCACAAGAGATGGAGCGCAGCATCGGTGATCGATCTGTACACGTACCGGTATGTAGTGTACTGTACCTACGGAGTCCAGCCTTGTTGCCAGGGCATCTTGGCCAATGGGCCGGGGGCCTGGAGGGCTCGTTTTCCAACTGAACTAACTGTGGGCCGGATTCTACTGTACCACAGTAACGACAACTTCAAGCTTGGTGACACATTCCCAGCATACCTGCCGCTTTTGGCCCCTAGCGCTCCAGGTGTAAAGTGAGGAGTAGCCCTTGTGCAATGTCCTATACGAAAAGCTACTTGGTAGCCCGTGGCCTTAGACAGCACGTATGTGCTACGGCGTCTAGACAATTTAAATCACAAAGGAAGGGTTGAGGCAATTCTCTCAGGGCGTAGGCGCCGTGTACATAGGTAGGCTCAATGCTGATCCCTCGAGGTCAGCTCCCCCTCGTCTGTCACACCATCCGGAGAATTACAGCGCCCGCCCACGTAGTAGGTACACAAATAAGGTCGAGGTCTGGACTTGCCGATTCAAGGACCAGGTACACAGAGGGATGGCCTGGATGTCGAACCGGCCAGGGGATCGCCAGCACTCCCGCCCCCATTGGGAACAGACAGCTTGGACGGGCGTCAAGGGGTGTTCGTCGGAGGGCAGGGCAGCTGGATGGGCATGACATGACCATCTTGTTCTTACACAGCACTCTCCGTAAAAGGCCCGTGAACGAAGCTCATCATACAATTAGGAGGCGCAGGTGTTTTCGGCCACACCATCAGCCAATGCGTCTCGCTCACCGTGCGGACGCGTTGCAGTTCTGGTGGGGAGTACTCCTTACTCCGTACAGTAGAAAGCTGCATTTTCACCCAGGCAGCCCAGGTACAGTATGTACATGCCGATGCGTATTGTCGTGGAATGCATTTGTTCTGCTGGCGGTCCTCGTTGCCCTCCTCGTTGCCCTCCTCGATTTGACTCCTACCTAGGGATGCAAAGAACATTAGAGTCTTTACCGTGCAATGCAGCTAGCTAGGCTGGCGCCCCTCTGCTTGCCCGGCGCCAGGCCCAAATCACCAGTATGACGTGGCTGTGACAAGGTACGTACTCCGTACAAGACACACACGTCGCCACACCTGGGGTAACTGGGTGCCGGACGAGGTCCTCGTGGGCTCTGAAGAAGGCGGAAGCCTGAGGTGGGTGCGCGCCGACAAAGACCAGCCAGCAGATGACGTCTCGGTGATGGATGATGGCAGCTGACCCGCTGCAGCCCGCAATTTTGGCGGCCGGCGGGTGCCTCGTTGATGCTGTTGACACGCGTAAGTTAGTAGTAACCGCTGCGTTCGAAATCCTCCTTGCTGAGAGTAGCGGCACTACCAACCCTTGCAAGTGCGGTGTAAGGCCAAGTAGATAGATACACAGTAATGTACATTGATCCTGCTGGACTGTTGTTGCCAACATTTTCCCTGCTGCCACCACTGTTGGTAGTGCTGCCACACGATACAGGAGAGGGCCTGGCCTCGCCTGCCCAGGCAATGTACGGAGTAGATACTGTGTAGATACTATAGTAGTTAGCATGGATCGACCATGCCTTGAAGTTGAGCTGGCCGGGATCGAGACAGCCACCCAGGGCTGCTAGGCGGCACGGAGCACATGTTCTCGACGGGCCATTGCGAGGAGGGGGGAAGAAACCCAAATAAATGGGTGTCCGCTGTTATCCGTCGACGTTTCATGATCACCAGTACGGAGTGCCCCTCCCCCCAAATGCCATGTCCGAGACAGCCGGATTTGCGCTGGAGGCGGTGCTAATAATGGGACACGCACGCGGAATACGCATCGACCGAATGGAGAAAGGAGTTGCAGTCGCCCCCCCCACCCCTTCAAAGGGAAAACGAGAGGGCGCGGGCCAAAAAAAATAGAGGGGGAAGGATGAGAGGAGGATCAGCACAGCCTTACCCGCACAGCAGGCGAGTACCGAAGGATCACTGAGTCCAGACCCCCTTAGGTAGCCCCGTCGGTGCCCTGCTCCAGATGTCCAAGCTGCCCACGGAGCCTGTTATGGGCCCGAGACTCAGGTCAGTTGTGCCCGCACAGGGCATTTGCCTAAGTAAATAAGAATTGTAGGAAATACTCACAGGCACAGGGCTTCACTTCCATACCCAGGTACGGACAGGTGGGCATTTTTGCGCCATGGCTGCAAAGGGCAGTCCAGTCCATTTGGAGCCGATGTCGGGTGCTGTGAAGGTTGTGGCGCCGTATCCGTCATAAGTGCTGTGGTATGTGCTGTGCGTGCATAGTACGGCTGCGTCCCACCAGACAGCACGAGAGTGACATTGGGATCTAATTAAGAGTGTTTAAAGTTTCTCATTTCCCACCCAAGACTGCCATCACCACCACCAGCAGCACCACCAGAACCACCACCAGCAACAGCTGTGCACCAAGGGGGGGGGGCGCAAGAGTAGGTAGGGGCTGCTGGGCGGGCTTCAGTGCAGCAGGCACAAGGCACAGGCACAAGGCACTCAGATCATCAGGGGTTAGGGGGGACTCGAACGGTCCATACCGATGCATCAATGCGAACTGTAGACTACAGAATACAGAAAGAAACCCATTCTCTTTTTTTTCTTCCATAAGCCCCCCAGTGCAGCACGTCCGCATCGAAATTGCCGAGTGATCCACTCTCATTTGCCTTATTGTCATAGCTATAGTTTTGTTAGTAAACAAGACGAAACGAGAATCCACACAACATGTCAGACGTATTTAGGCGCATTGGGCGAGGCGGCGCGGGTAATTTCATTCCTGAGAAGGAAATCCAGGAGGCAGCACGGGCCAACGAAGCTCAAGTCAGTCATCATCTCTGATTGATTGATTGATTGATCGATTAATAATATGTCCTCGTCGCATTTCCCGTCCTGATAACATGACATAGGACCCAGAGGCGCAGAAGAATGATGAACATGCCACAACATCAGCGCCACTGACAGCCTCGGCGCTATCCTCCCACCCGCCGCAGTACGTGAGGGGCGGCAGGGGCGGTGCGGGCAACTACACCGAGCCCCCGACCATCGCCGAGGCGCAGGACAGGCAGGACGTCGTCGAGAGGACCAAGGCCGCCGTCAGCGCGTCCGGTGCCGGCAGGCCGAGGGCCGGCTTCACCTCGCGCGGCGGCGCCGGGAACTGGGCTGAGGATGCTCCTGCTGACGATTCTGAGGAGACCACGAAGCGCCAGGAGATCGCGGACAAGGTCAAGCAGGATATCAACTCCAGCCTGCCGCCGCCGCCAAAGACATATCACCAGCATGACAGGGACATGGAGTGAGTGAGCGAGCGAGCGAGCGAGCGTCACTGCTCTATGGTCGGTCCCACGGGCCGGCCACCCTCTTGCTCTGGGAGCGATCACGACAGGAGTGAGCCATGTATTACAAACGGGCGGAGAAGCCTGTCAGTTCATGGGACTTCCGACCTCATTAGTGGCTGTTTCGAGCCTTGTTCGAGATGGCTCTTGACGGTTGCGAGGTTATTTTGCGCCTGCTGGATGAAAAATGCTGATCCTGACGCTACGAGTCGGTGAAACATTTGATGCTACGTCTGGGGGCCAGTGTGGATGTCCTACAATGTGGGGGTTGGCCTCAACAGTGAGAACACATGCAAAGGCACTCACTCACATTGTGTGCGAGTTCAGGACAAATCTCGCGGGATCTCACGGTTGAGGATATCAGCGACTGGGGAATGAGAACTAAGCGGGAGGCATTAGAATTGCCCTTTGGTTGGTTTACTCTTCCCAGGCATCCTGCTAGGTGGAAGGACAGGCTGCTATGTGGAGCGTTTGCGGTATCAGAGGAGCAACATCGGTCAACTCCACAAGTGGTTGACCACAGCGCCCATATGGCCGTCAAGATGCCAGGACAGGAACAGATTTCGTTCCTTGATAGACAGAGCCGAATCGGGAATCCGCGAGGCGGCCCCAAGGAGTGTTCTCGATGCGCATCTCAATCTTTTGACTTTGGCTTCGGCTTTGACTCAGACAACACTATTCTGACAGACCTGCGCTAAAAACTGGAATAACCAGATGGCCTCGCAACACAACGTTCTCTCTACTCTCGAGCGTGCGTGATCATGATGTACCAGGCTCGGACCGAGAAAATTTACCGTCCCCTTTTAAGTCTTGTCCCAGTATCTCTAGGGAATCTTGGAGTGAAGCCGCGACAATAAAACCCCTTGCTTTTTCCCATAAACGCCCAGAACTCCGCTATGCCAGAAGCACGATATGCAGACCGCCCGACGCCCCGTCAGGACACTCAGTCCATGTCCATCTCATCGTCCTCCTCGCCATCCTCCTCGCCGTCGTCGCCGTCGCTGAACCCATCGTCGTCGCCAGCGTCCTCGTCGACGAGCACCCGCTCGGTCTCCTCGTCCTCGACAATGTCGCCGTCGACCGTGACCCTCTTCCTCCTGACCTCGCCGCCAAACGCCTTGGCCGCGCGCTTCTTCTTGTGCACCACCTTGACCTGCGCCTCGTCGACGACCACGCCCTCCTGCTCGAGCCGCTTGCGCTCGCTGGCGCGCATGACGGGCAGCAGGTGCTCGTGCGAGGCGACGAGCTTGCGCGCCTCGCGCAGCTCCTGCGCCTTCTTGCCGGCCATGCGCTGCTTGTAAAAGACGCGCTCGCGCCGCCTGCGGATCTCGCCGATGCGGTCCATCGCCTTGAGCGTCTTTTGCACCAACTCGCGGTCGTACTTGACCGGGACGTTGCGCCGCGCACCAAACACGAGTGTCGAGTCCACCGTCATCTCCTTGCCGGCCGCCTTACGGAAGGCCTTGGTCCACTTGAGCTTGCGGGGGTTACGCTTCATCTTGAAGTTCTTGTGGCATTTTGACCGCTGTTCGTTTGGGGTATGGGAGTGTTAGCCGGGTGTGTGCTGGGCTGGGCTCCTTGAAAGGCATTGTTGAGGAACGTACGCAGAATCGAAAGACTTTGGCATCGTTCCTGACAAATGTGATGCCCTTGGAAGGGTACGCCGGCCGGCTGTCGAGGAGAGGTCAGCTGCTGATGATACCGCGGCGATGCGATCACGCGGCGACAGATTGGTGGAGGATTTACTAACCTGCAGAAATAACAGGTTTCGATACTGTAGGTCCAAGTATGTCAGTATATGTTTGGAGACGATATCATGATGCAATGGGTTAGCATACCGCATCTTGGACGACCAAACACGCAGTGTCCTGTTGTGTGTGATATGCTTCAAGCAGGATTCAGGGACGCTTCTACAGAAATCGATCCCCCAAAAGTTTCTCGAAATTTTGACGGGGGAGATCTGATAAGCATCCGATAAGGCGGGAAGGCGGGTGGGTCAGACGGCCGACCGGCGGCGGGCTTGGCTGATCACGCCGGTTCGCTGAAAAAGTGCCTGCAGTCGGATTCCATTTTGACCCATGACAACCTCTTGCCCGAGCAGACCAGTCCCCTTACACACGACGAAAATGGCATCAGTACTTGCATGGGGAACCGGAATCGCGGCCGCGGCATTCTTCGTACGTCTCAACCCTCTCGCGGCTCTTGCGCATTCACTAATCGGCGTTGTTCACAGGGCCGCGCAGCAATGATCGCATGGCGTAGGTCTCGCGGTGGCGTCGGTGCGATGGGCCAGGCCTTCTACAAGGGTGGCTTCGAGCCACGCATGAGCAGGAAAGAGGCGAGCTTGATACTGTCACTGAAGTAGGTCTCTAATCAACACCATACAAAAACAACATCTCGATGGGGGAGAGGATGGCTGACCAGCTCCCACAGCGAGCGCGCCGTCACCAAGGAAAAGATCCGAAAGGCTCACCGAACACTGATGCTGCTCAACCACCCCGATAGAGGCGGCAGTCCGTACCTGGCGACGAAGGTCAACGAAGCGAAAGAGTTCTTAGAAAAGACATCGTCATAATGGGCATGGGGCGGGTTTCTTCTGGCCTCGCATTTGTATATTTGGGATGGTGTATAAACTACGGAGACACACAGCAACGGCGTTATGGATTGGTTTCACGCGGGAATGAGAAGATAAAAGGGGGGCCCTTTGGTGTGGTCAAAATCTAGCTCCTTGTTATGTCTGGTGACTTGAAAACCAGGCTGGGGAGAATCGTATGTTCTCTGCTCAATACTTGTCAGGCTCTCTTACAGTACCTGCATGTGCAACCCCCCACGATCTTATCAGGACCAACTACCTAGCAAATTGCTGGAGTACGCCGCCGGTATGGCTCAATCATTCCAGCGCATGCGTTCGAAGCCTCATACCCCAATGCACCATCAGATACCGGTCTCATCTGCCAGGTCCCCATCCTCCGGATTCTCATCCCCAGACTGGCCACGGTCTGAAAGAAAATTGTCAGCATTGATTCCCAGAGTCGGAATCAGTCCTACTCACGTCTCTTTGGTTTACCAAGGTATGTGACCGTAGGATGACCGCCATCCGTGTCCTCGCCACCAGTGCTCCATCCTGCTTCTGCATCGGGCGCGATTCCCTGGCTCGCATTCCCGGACCTGGGATATTCTGTCAGTTGGTACGGCACGCGGGACAGTCAACGTGGAAACGCACAATCCTTGTTTCTCCAAGGCCCTGGCCAGGCTCTCCTGTCGCTTGAGAACGCCGAGGTGGAGGAGAGACTGCAGTGTGTATACCGCATCATTGCCAGCGTTGTGCAGGAAGCGGTATTCAATCTCGAGGCCGGCCAATATGACGCACAGAGACTGTCCGTTATAGAACTTGCCCCGGTGCTGGTGCAATTTCTGGTTGTCAACAATCTCCAGGAGATTCGCCATTTCGTACACGTCGAAGTCGAGAGAGTTCAGGTATTCGATATCTTGTTTGACGTCGTGGCCAACGATGACCACACTCCTTGGCTGCCCTGATTCCGACTTGGGGGACATGATCTCCTCAACAACCCCGAGGACCTCAACCAACGGGACGAACTCGGACTCTCTGGTGTCTTGTTAGCTGCCGCCGTCCATGAATTAGAAAGGCTGCATTTCTTACCCAAAAATGAAGCTATCGGGGCAGCCATGGACAAATTCCCTGTTCGTGATGTAGGAGTACTCCTTGATGCGGATATGGCGACCCTGGATCAAGCCGAACCAGTTCTGAGCACCAGCACCGGGCGCAACATCTATGAGCTTCTTGGTGTCAAGAATGGCAAAGCCTAGTTCTGTGACAAGGCCGGGATTCTTCTCATAGGTCTCGACATCGCAGCAAATCAAGACAACATGTCCGTCTTGCTCGAAAGGAGCTGGAGCATTGACATTGAGGGCGAGATCCTTGTGAGGCGCTGGCTCTTGCCCAGTAGCCACTTTACATGGCAAATTAGCCTTTGGATGAGATGTTCAGAAGACACCTTAACATACCTCGATAGTTCGTAATGGGATTCGCCTTCTCGCGCAACCCCAGGTATCGCTGAACACGCTTGGTAGTGCGTCCCCATTGTTTTCGATCGTCGAAACGCTTCTCGGCTTTTCTCCGCTTGCCTTTGCCCTTCCCACTGCCCAGACAACTCTCATTGACGTTCCTCACAAGCTCTGCAAACTCATCCTGCTGGAACTGTGTCAGGCCCGTGAGGTCGTCTTCTGCCTCTGGCTGCGGCGCATCGGCGAGAAGGCTCTTGTGAGACGCAGAATCTCCAGTGCGGCAGAGGTATCGGGGGACGGGTGTGTCCAAGGTGCCAAAACGAGTGTAGAACTTCTTCTCGTTTCCACCTCCCGGAATAGTCAAGTTGATCTTGAGCTGCCTGTTGATCCTGCGGAGTAGTGCGGATAATTGACGGGTGGGTACCAGTAGAATTGGGTCTTCTTTCTTCTCATCAGGTTCGAAGAGGTAGAAAAAATCCCATTGCTGGTTCTCAAACAAGGCCTTCTCCTCAAAATACGGCGCAACTTTGGGGTTGTTTGCTTTGCCCACATACATCTCAGCGTAGCGCACAAGGAATTTCCACGCAATGAAGGCCTCGGTTTTGTGGGACTTGTCTCCCTTGCTGAGGCCAAGGTCCTGGAGGGCGATTTCATCCTGCTCTGCTTCGGAGAAGACGGCAGGTTCACTGCTGCTAAAGTAACCGTTCTTGTCGCGCTTTCCACTCTTTAGTGATAGAGATTTGTTTGAGCAGTTTCTTGTGCTCATTTCCGAGTCTTCATCTTCCGAACTCAGATATGAATTGGTGATGACCTTCGGCTTCTGGCGTTCCTGTCTGCCATTGCGATCAACGCGCTGCATTGCAGGCTGTGGTTCAGGTCCCTTGGCAGGTGGTTCAGATGGCGCAGGTGGCTCCCAAATGTTCTGGTCACCAAACATCCTGCGTAGGTTTTCTACCGCCTTGGATTCCATGTTGAAGAGATTCAAAACCTTGACAGTAGGCTGGCAACAGGGTATTAGTTGTGCAGACACGGGGGGGAGGTCGCTCGTTTCGTGAGGTGTAGAAGCAGGAGAGCTTGAGCAGCAGGACGAAAGTCGACCGACTGGCAACAGTCTTTTTGGTAAACAAGTGATGAGCAATACTTGCGTGGTCGGGGAATTGATTACTCTTCGCAGTGCAGAGCGATATTCGTGGAAGTTACCTAGGTACCAAGGTAGGTAGGTTGCTGTGTTGAGAGCCAGGGAC
Source organism: Diaporthe helianthi (assembly GCA_001702395.2). Lineage (NCBI taxonomy): Eukaryota > Fungi > Ascomycota > Sordariomycetes > Diaporthales > Diaporthaceae > Diaporthe > Diaporthe helianthi. The sequence goes on along the minus strand of MAVT02000071.1, from coordinate 23,970 downwards.
TGCCTTCCACAATACCGTGGAAACTACCAGAAAAACGCGGTATTTTTTGGTCATCAATTAGCCCTGAAGATCCGTTCTTTGTCCGAAAAGACAACCTTGGAAGAAAAGAATAGGTCGTAGAATGGACCACGCCTTTGGAAGCGGCAGGCTGCCGCCTACATGGATGGGTAAACAAGATAGGTTCGTGGAAGGCTTACCCTCGCCAGAGCGTTCGTTTGGATTTGTGGAAAAGCAGTGGCAGATTTCGTCTTTTCGTCTGCCAGGGATGTCTCCTCTGCAATGCAGAAGTCTGTCTGACAATGAGCTGGACGAATACAGGGCCGAAAGAAGTTTGAGGGAATCATCGGAATGAAGTAAGTGCAAACGACGGTCACTCTTCGTCCAGTCTCTACAATTGGCTTCTTCTATCACGTGGGCAGTCACGTAAGGCCGAGCAAGCAAATACCGTGCATCTTGGTTCCCTCAAGATTCTCAGCTACATCCGGGGCTGCATGAGACCAACGGTACTTCTTGTATATGGTTCGGTGATGAACCGTACAAGATTCCCTTTACTGTGACTCAGGTGATCTCCCTTAGGACGCTTGTCTTGCTAATTTTTGATGGCAAACAGCCTGCATCACATTGTTCACTGGTCAGGGAGCCCCTTGCGAAGGGCCTAGTTGTTTGCCCAAAATGTCTGGAAAGCATGATATATTAGCTTTTGGATGCTGAGGAGTGTCCGACACAAATCTGCTCTCACCTGTTTTTCCTTATCCGTGATGCGAGACACCTCAGATTCGCTCTTGGCAATGAGTCCAAGTCTGCCCGACGAAGTCGCTCTTAGTTTTGTCCACATATATCTGCGCCCCTTTCCGAGCGCGTCCGAGAAGATCTTGGACTTGAGATCCCTCAAGAAGTCGTTGAAAAGCTCAGGCACTTCGAGACCGATGCAAGCATCCCTGAGTTCTCCAATGTTCTCAATAGCCCGATCGTAATTCGTGTCTCCCATACTGTCCTGGATCAAGGATTTCACAACGTCACCCATTGAGCTGGTCACTGCTTCAATGCCCTTGTCGTTGTCAGTCTCGGCCAACTGCTGCACCAGCTGCTTGAACATTGGGATAGAGTTGTCCTTGTCGATCTTTAGCTTTCCTTGCTTCAACTTGGCCGCTGCCTCTGCTCCGGCCCTGAATAGTTCGTCGATGTCAAATTGAGGTTCAACAGCGCGGCCGCTTTCAGTTTTCGCCGAGCCTCTCTTCCACTTGCCCCGTGCCTTCGGGGGTACTAAAGAAAGTGTCAGTATCCGTCTCTGCCATCGATGCACAGTTCAGTGTCATACCATTCTTCAATTTGGCAACCTCTTTCAGCGCGTCTATTTGTGGCTGGGCCTGTTTCAACAGCTTTTCAGGAGGCTCAGAGTATTTCTTCAGAATATCAGGAACTTCGGCGATGTTGCCGTCTGGTGCCACAGCACGAGCGCGAACGGCTTGGTTGACCCGATGTATTATCGGTGAGTATAGGTCTTCGAGAGCCGCATACTCTGCTGGGTTTCTGCACGCTTTTGTCAGTCTACGCATAAGGGATTGCTGGTCAATGCACATACCCTTCATCATCTTGGTCGAACTCCGAGATGTCCATGGCATCAACGTAATCACTCATGGCCTGATTGAGCTCCGCATCGGGAAGTAGGCGGGAGTGCTCTGTAAGAACCTTTCCATGGATTGTGACGACCTTGTCCAACGGCGGGAAACGATAAGACCGCACGTCTTCCGCAAAGGGCAGAGGCACATCGTACAGGCATTCAAAATCTGGATCAATGCTTGGCCGCATCAATACGATGACCGGGTCCCTGCCATCCTTTGAAACGAGCCTGGAAACCGCGTACATTTCCGATTCATAGAGAGCATGAATGAGTGCTGAGAGGGCGAGTTTGGATTCTTCATCAAAAGACCGAGCAACGGTGACGGAGGTCTCACCTAGGGTGAGGAATGGCTCAACCTGATGGTTGTTAGGCAATGTAGCCATATCTAGTCCCGAAGTGCGACGTACCTTGTTTGTGGAAACGAAGCCTACGACAGAGAAGCTCTTAGCAGCCCCAAAGGTGGTAAGATCCTTGTCGGCGTCAGGGATGTACACTGGCGTGTTCCCATAGGCCCATCCCCTATTGAGTTCCTCAAATTCAACGTCTCTCTTGCCGCCAGGAGCGCCCGGGTCGTTGATTCTGTATGTGCGGTGCTGCTTCACTGAGTTGAACTGCGGATCGCCATACTCGACTCCGTCCATCTCCTCACCTAGAGTGTGCGTTGACTGTGTTCCATAGGGGTCTTGCTTTACCGTCACAGTCGTAGCTGCGGCGGGCCTGCTGACCTTGGTAGCCGGCCATCGCTCAACATTGATACTTGTGGCACTTGGGAACTGTGCAGGATTGCCAATAGTAAGGGGCCCGTCGTAACATTTGACCAGCCTGACCGGCTTAACCCTTGGGATACTGAGTTCTTCCACAGCCTCGGCTAGTGTACCAAATGTACCATTGTTGCAGTTGTCAACCAATGACTTGAGAATCGCCTCATTCGTGGCTTTGATCTGGGGCTTGTCCTCCTCTTTGAAACCGAACTCAGGGTCATCAAAGTCGACGCCAAGCACAACAAGCTCGATTTGCAGCTCATTGAGTCGGCTAGAGATCTCTTCCACATCATCTTCGTCCATGGGCCCTTGGCCATCGGTGATGAGATAGATGCGTCGGGTGTACTTGAGCTTTTTTGTCAACTCTCCAATCATCTCGGCAGCGACAATGATGGCAGACATGGCATCACCGAACTCCGTACTGCTTGGTTTGATGAGACTCGACAGCTCTTTCAGGTTGGCCAGTGAGACGGGACCAAGCTTCTTCAGGACTGAGATGTTGTTGTAGCCGTCACCATCCTGGTAGTCGTTCTGGGTCTCGTCGGTCCGCAGGCCAATCACACCCACATTCCAGGTTTTCCGCGATGCCTGGGCGGTGGTGGCGATCTTGTCCCAGACGTAGCGCATGCTAAAGTCCAAGTCAGACTCGGCCCGGCCATTGTTGCAATTTGACGTGGTCGAACCGAGGTCGACGATGTAAACGAACGCCTCCTTGTCGGCCATGGTGGTGGGTATGAGGATTGGGGGCTCTTGGTGAAAAGTGTAAAATACCCCAATTAGGTAGATCAAAATCAAGGAAGATGCCTCCGACCGCCCTCAAAGACGACGGAAGCTCTTGGGCGTATTGGCGTTTCGCTTTGTACCCATGTCGCGTCGATTCAGGCAGCGAGAGCGCGTTGGGCCCACTGTCAATCAGGACCCCTGCCAACGCGCGGGCATGTGAGCTCCAGCTTTTATCGATAAGCAGCAGAGGCACTTACAGCAGTGACCAAACCCCTTCTGCCCCTGTCTTCCCGGCAGCCCGGATGCGAAAAGTTACCGAGGCGCCCGCGTCATTGACAGACCACTTCAAACGTACTCGACTTAAACTCCGACATAGTCTGCTCCCCACACCAAGCAAGCAGCGTGAAATCAATCAATCATAATAGCATCATCAATTTCCATTACTGGCTGTGAAAATGTCGGAGAAATCAATCATATTCACCGGAGCACCGTACCATATCCTAGCGTAAGTCGGGCGCCATTGGCCCCCCAACTGATGGACAACTAGATACAGTAACTAAGTGCCCTGTGAATGTCTATAGGTACGGCTCTCTGCTTGGAACAACAGTTTGTGAGTGTACCTTCGTCCCAATTCTGAATAATCCGCGCGCGCATGCTGACTTGTATAACAGTCAACGTAAGGTGTAATCCCCAATGTTTGTCGTATCGCCATCTCCTGACAAACCTGTGACGGGCGGTAGAGTTTCGTAGGAACCATCATCCAGTTCAAGACACTCCCGAGACTTCAGTTCTCAGATCTTCAGACAAACACCTTCCCGTGGTATTTCGGCATACAGACCACGCTACCTGTTGTCCTTGCCGCCACTCTACCGGGCAGGCCCCTTGGGCCCGCCGGCGGCTTGGAGGGGCTGTTTGACCCAGCCAATAGATGGGGAACCCTCCTCCCTCTCGCGACGGCATTTGTCACTGGGCTCGTGAACTGGGTAGTCGTCTTGCCCGCATCAAAGGCCTGCATTGCGGAGAAGAGGAAGCAGGAAAAGAAGGATGGCAAGAGGAGCTGGGACCCGAAGCCACACAGCCAGGAGATGACCGCTCTGAACAAGAAGTTTGGCACGCTCCACGGCATTTCCTCGCTGCTTAACGTGGTCAATTTCGCGGCCGTGGTGGTGTACGGATTTACCCTGGCAACAAGGATTCATTGAAAAGTCAACCCTCTGCCCAAAGATCCGTCAACAGCGTATTGGTGCGGGAGGCAGTGGACAGTTGCCCAGCACCAAAATCTCATGTGCACGGGAAATGTGTCTCACAGAAACGACGGTGGTGTATGTAACAGGCGAGCATAAAGACTGCATTGGCTCGGGATATCGAAGAACCAAACTTTCCAACAAGCTGACTACCGATCTTCAAGGCGAAGGATCCATCCCACCTTGCTTTGCTAATACTCCAACGTGACCTCACAAACACCAAACGCCTCGCAGTGTAACCGTGTAACCCTCGGATAGCTTCCCCCGCTCTTCCAACCAATGCGCAAAACAGCACGGCAACTTCGCGCTTATATTGCCTCCTTTGTTCTGGAACAGGCATACCCATCAACCGACTCGGACGATTCTACCCCGGCCCCTACTGCGACGAGCCCCGAATTCTCGCTTCCCGACATGGAGCCGTCAGTAGGAATCCTGCTCTAAATGCCAGCAGAAAGCCTCCTGATCTCCTCCTTGGCAGCGAGCATCTCCCTCTTCTTGGCTTCCATGTCCTGCGCAAGCCGGTCCTTGTCCTCGGCCGGCTTGGACGGCTCGCGCGTGGCAGCCTCCTTGACGTAGTGGCCGAGAGTCCACTTCAGGGGCTTCCGGTTGAGCATCTCGTCGAGGTCGACATCCCCACTGGGCTTGGGGAAGGACCGCGCCAGTGGGTCAACATCTCTGGCTTGTTCGGCAGAACTCCACGAGGATGTCGGCGACGGCGAGGAAGATGTTGCTGGCGTGGCTGACCGGATGGCTCGTTCGGCGCTGCTGGAGCTATCCACGGAAGATGTCCTTGAAGCTACGGAGCTTCTTCGTGACCCAGGTGCTCCGGAGATGTCCATTGGCCTAGTGACTGAAGGCTGAGTGCCGTCGACAGCTGAAACGTAGTTGCCCATTGTGTCGTTATGGCTTTTCGGCAGAGTAATTTGTAATTTTCAGTGAGACCAACGAAGAAGCGAGTAAGCCCAAATGCAGGACTTGAAGTGGTAATAATAGTGTGAATTTCTCGATGATAATGGTTGATAATCCCCTTCGAGATCTTGGAGGGGGGCATGAGTCCGCTATTAATAGTCACCATTTCCGGCGATGCCCTCAAGATCTCAGGGTCTCTCGCCGACACACCCCTGCCCTAATAATTTCCTTGACCTAGGTGCCACGAGGACCCTTTGATAATGCATTTGTGGGACCCAAGATCTGTGTGGGGCAACTTGATCGACACCACGAATGCGCCCGGGAACTGGGAAAGTGCTGACGGTGTAAAACGCCCCAAGCGTGATGTCGTGTGCCCGTTGGGGTAATGCAATGACGTCTACCTAGGTAACTCCTGGTGCTCGGTGCCCAGGGCAAGTGTGCTACTGCAACACACCTGGGCGCAGAGACAGATAGTAGGAGAGATAGAAAGAGACAGGGAGAGTCAAGCAAGCCCCCAATTGCAGTTCGTGAGTCGCGGGCGGCTTCTAGAATGGATGGATGGTGTGAATCAAACGGTCACGGACCTGGCGCTCGATTAATGCCCAGGTGTGGCAGTCAACCAGGGCGGATCTTCCGCGGGTGGGTACAGCACAACCACAGCCGCCGAGACGCAGCGGCAGGCGAAATGACTCATTGACCTTTGAGGCATATGAGCCTGGACGGCCAGCAAACCCGAAAATTAGGAAACCAGATTACCTCGTATGCGGCCCAGCTGCAGAGGATGTCCGTCCGTTCGGCAAGTCCGCTGTGCCTTGCCGTCCTCCCCCAAGACACCACCACTGCAGGACAACTGTCATGGAACATAAAAACCACAACACATGAGACGGTGTTGTGTACAAGCTGTATGTGGTTTTGCACCCTTGCAAGACACGACATACAAGCAGTGCGTCACCCCAAAGTCTTGCAGAAGGCTAGCGACTGGCACACAATTGCTGCAGAAAATCGGGATACGAGACAGCTTCGAATCAATCGGTCTTCTAATAGGGTTCAACAGCATTTCAACTGTATCCTGTATTACATCCTGCCAGAGTCCACAGCGTCTTGGACTATCTATTACCACTCAACCCGAAGACTGGAATTGTGTGGAATTGTGTGGAATTGTGTGGAAGTGTGTGAGCCATTCTCTAGCTCGGATTTGTCCTACTCGAAAACTCGACGAAATGTCTTCAGTCTTGGGGGACATGTACATACCGTCTGCGTCAAAGGCTCAGGGAGCAACAAGGATCCACTTCATCGACCTCATCTAATTACCATCACCTGCATCGTCTTCGTCACCTCAACTTTCGAGATTTATGTCTTCCTGTCAAAATTGATACCAAATCCTTGAGGGTGCCTCTACTTCTGCTTCTTCAACTTCAAAGCCTCGGTTCGAGGTTGAGGCGGCCTGTAAGGGCCAAATCCGAGGAGATTGGGCGCGAACATGCCGACCTGCTTCTGGTATTCCTTATACTCGGGATACTTTCCAGCTGTGATGAGCTCGGTGAGCCATGTAGACCCCTGGAAGAGCAGGACAAGGCTGAAACCGGGCATCAACGTCCAGGCATATGGCACCTCCGCTGTGACGATGCTCCAGAATCCCAGAGTGAGCCAGATACTCTGCTCGACGGCAAAGTTCGGGTGCCTGCTCCACGCCCAGAAGCCAGAGGTGATGAAGCCTCGCTTCAGGTCCTCCGCCTTGAAGCCCGGTGCAACCTTGCCGGACGCCTGGTACTCCCTCTTGGCATTCTGGAAATCTGATTTTGTGTTAGTGATCGAGTCATGTCGAGCACCTGGCATATTCATCAAGACTTACCCCATTGTTGTTGATCTGCAAACCACTCCATCGTGACGAGTCCGACTTGGAAGATCACAAAGGCAATGTCGGTCACCGTTAGATCGGGCTGAAACTGTGTGCTCAGTAAGATCGGGTACGCAGGTACTGCTAGTGAGTACAACAGTACGCTTTGGGTGAAGGAAATAAAAGTTATGTTCAGTAGCGTGAAGGCCCACCATGGAACCTTGCTCTGGATGATCTCCCTGTATGGAGGTTAGTGTGGGTAAGGAGACGGAAATGTAGATTCACAAACCATCTATAATCTTCTGAGCCAATCTGATATCCTCCTTTGCGCCAATAGTTGAAAGTCAGGCGGATCTGCAGCATGGTCAGTGCCGTTATTCGCTTAGGTTTGGCTGTGGCACCATCTTACACTCCACAAGGTGCTAAACAAGAGGATGGCATCTATCCTCTGACTCTCAATTCCGGATAGCCGAGCCCATAGGTCAAAGTGGGCGATGTAGAAAGTTGGCAGGATGCTCCAAAACCTGTCGACCTGTGAGTAGTTCTTGTTGACTTCGGCGACGACCAGGAAGATAGCCCCAAGCACGATGGAAATTCCAAGGCCAGAAATGAGTGGATTGGTGTTCAGGTAGAGGTCAGTTATGCTCTGCCGAGACTGCAAGACATCCAACAACCTTGAGGGCAGCTCGTAGAGTTGAGGGATGTACGGTTCGACCGTCTTTGCCCAGTCGACCGTGTCGGGGAAAGTGAGCAGAGCCGGCACTGCCATGCTGAGCCAATTGGTGGGAAGGGTAAGGACTGAACTGATTCTTCTTAGGAGAGGCACAGTATAGATCGAGTGAAGAAATACCGATAATTAACAAACACTCGGAGCAGAGATATTGTGAGGAGTTATGGTCCAGGTGGATATTATGGACAGCCGGAAATGCAAGTTGCTCTGAGCGCCGTTTCGGGTATGCGCGTCATGATGGGATCAGTGGCCGGGCGAACCGGCTGGCTTCCATGCACAATGCATTAGGTAGACCCTGCAGGGCACCCACTGCCCCCTGTCAGAGCAAGCCCCGCTAATCGCATGCCGAGGTCAACTGGTGCAAAGTACTGGGTACAGCAACACTCTGTTAAACACATCATGAAAGGGCTGCTTGCTTCTCTCACACCTTTCACCAAATCTGGGAGACCGATTGGGCCGACCAGCATCATAATTTGAAATCTTGGACCGTCTCAACGCGCCGCCCGAGCTTTGCGGTCATGTTGATAGATTATTGCGTCGAGAATGTCAATATCGCTCAAATGCAGACGCGTTTCGAAAGACACAGGCCAGTGCAGCCCGCTGGCTTATAGCAACTGGTCAACCGCTTCACATCCGTTCTCGTCTGTGCCGCCTCGCTGAACATACGCCGCTGCATCAGCACTACCAAGTCAAAGATGCCCAGGATACTGTGTGTGGCGGAGAAGCCATCCATATCCAAAGCCGTCGCCGGCCATCTGTCGGGCGGGCAGCTTCAAACAGTGGGTATTTTGTCAGACGCCACGAGGACCGTCATGCTGACAATTCTTGCTTAGCGCAACACTCGGAACAAGTACATCAAGAACTATTGTTTTGATTTCGACTTTGGCCCGCCATGGGGCAACTGCAATGTGACCATGACCGCCGTCACCGGACATCTCACCAGCACAGACTTCACTTCTGGATACAAGAACTGGAGCTATCCACCTCCTGTCTCATTGTTTGGGGCCCCCATCAACACAGTTGTTGCGAGTGCAAGTAGAAATGCTGCCCCCATGTCCGTTGATCCTATTACTTACTGAACGTGTTTAGGACAAGGGTGATGTCGCCAAGAACATCGAGGAGCAGGCTAGGTACTGCAGAGCCCTGTTCATCTGGACAGATTGTGATCGTGAAGGCGAGCACATTGGAGGCGAAATCCGGGATGCGGCCAAGAAGGGGAATCCCCAGATCGAGATCAAACGAGCCCAGTTCAGCAACATTGAGAGGGCGTGAGTGGGCCTGGACATATCCTTAACGCAAAACCTCGTGCTGACGGCCTCAAGCCATATATTGAATGCGGCTCGCCACTTGAGAGATCTTGACCAGAGACAGGTGGATGCTGTCCAGGCCAGGATCGAGTCAGATTTGCGGACTGGTTACGCCTTCACTAGGTTCCTCACCAACAGTCTACGCTCCCTCGGTGGCCCCATTCAAAACTCCATGATTAGCTACGGTACGTCTTGAGCCAGCCTGAGTCCTCCTCGCAAGGAACAACAAATTGGTGGCTAAATTGCATAGGGTCCTGTCAATTTCCCACCCTGGGATTTGTCGTGGATCGTTACTTTAAAGTTCAGAAATTTGTGCCAGAGAACTTCTGGGGCATCAAGGTGACACATAAGAAAGACGGCCACAGCGTCACTTTCAGCTGGGAGCGGCATCGCCTCTTTGACAAGGCTGCAGTCGTCATTCTTTACGAGCGATGCCTGAGCGCAAAACAAGCAAAAGTCACCAAGGTCCAGGAGAAACCCACCAGAAAGTTTAAACCTCTACCTTTGACAACCGTCGAGCTTCAAAAAATGGCGACCAGATTCCTGCGGATGACTGGTCAGCAAGCCCTCAATGTGGCCGAGAGTCTATACAACAGGGGTTTCATCAGCTACCCAAGAACCGAAACAGACCAGTTTGATAAAGGCATGAACCTCCGGGAACTCGTTCGAAAGCAGACCCAGGACAACCGCTGGGGCCAATTTGCTCAGGATCTGGTGGACAACTCTTTCCAACAGCCGAGGAATGGCCGCCACAACGATAAGGCCCACCCTCCCATCCACCCCATCAGTTATGCAGCTCCCTCAGTCCTAAACGACCAAGAGAAGTCTCTGTACGAGTTTGTAACCCGTCGCTTCCTAGCGTGCTGCTCCGAAGATGCAAAAGGCACCGCTACGGATGTGGACATCCTCTATGGTGACGAGAGCTTCCATGCTCACGGGATCATCGTCTTGGAGCGCAACTGGCTCGATGTTTACCCTTATGACAACTGGACGAATACGGCTGAGCTGCCCAAGTTCACCCTGGGAGAGGTGTTCGTGCCCACCGAGGCGATGATGACTGAGGGCAAGACGACGCCGCCAGGATACCTCACAGAGGCGGATCTGCTTGCCCTGATGGACGCGAACGGTATCGGGACGGATGCCACGATGGCAGAGCACATCGAGAAAATCCAGCTGCGGGAGTACGTCCAGGCCGTGGACCGAGCGCAGCCCGCAGCAGGCGGCGGAGACAACGAGGAAGAAGCAGAAGCCCCGGCTGCGAGAGGTCGCGGTGGACGAGGGAGCCGCGGCGGCCGTGGCGGGCGCGGGGGCAGGGGAGGTCGCGGCGGTAGTGGTGGTGGCGGAGGAAGATCCGTCAGGGTCTTCGTACCCACACAGCTTGGCGTGGCCCTCATCGAGGGATTTGACAGGATGAACTTCGAGACGAGCCTAGCCAAGCCGTTCCTGCGCAAGGAGATGGAGATCAAGATGAAGGCCATCTGTGAGGGCAGGACCTCCAAGGAGGACTTTTTGCGCGACAACTTACAGCAGTATCGCGCTGTCTTTGAGCAGTCGACGGAGCAGCTGGATGTGCTCAAAGCTGTGAGTGGTTTTTGTTTAGTGAAGTACCGCATGATTCTATTGCTAACTGGGTATTTCTACAGGCTTGCAGAGAGTACCTGTTTCATGGCAACGCTGGATGAATGGGTGTTCTTCTATGGCGGGTGATCCTCATGTGGATGGATTCCGGCATTCAGAAACCCTCACCATGACGTGTTTGTTTCGCGATGGCTCCCAGCACGCTGTGGTCTGCTTCAGCCCAGACAGGTACGTAAAGCAGCAGCCCCACAGTTGCATACCCTCAATGTCTAAGTGGATACAGATTGCACAATATTGCCACCTTGTCCCGAGGGCGTGGCTCTCCAGCGACCCAACTGCACGAGATGATATCGGGCGGCACGAACCGTGCAGGTACTTAAACTCCCAAGTCAACTAATGATGGTCTGCGGATTTCAAGATGAGTACATATCAAAGACCTTGCTGCGGCCCTTCTGGAAAGTCTCTTGGTAACCGGGCATCTCCGCGTACGGGATGGGCGGTGCTATACTCATAAAAGCGCCAGTAGGGTTGTTGATGTAAGTATTGTGTCGGCTTCCTCGGGTGGAAATTGCTGGCGGTGAAGGAACACATACAGATAGATGCCTGCACCTGGGCCACTTATTTTCACGTGCCATGACCAATGCCGTGTGGTGCAGTTTGCGGCTGGTCAAGTGGAGTGGCGGTATTGCAGGCCAAGCTTGCAGGACGCAACGCAGTGTCTCTACAGTTCGGAACCAGGCTTGGGATGCGAAGTTCACACGCACGTACACCCGAAGCTAGCCACAATGGTCCCTGCATCAGGCACAGGTATTATTTCATGCTAAAACACAATGGAATGGTGTAGACAAACGGTTCACGAAAGGAAAGGTTTAGGACAGGGTATGGCGTGGTGCACATCGACTTTTTTCCATTTGCATAACACTATGTACGAACTTAATGGCTGAACGCTCTAGACAGCGGTCTTAACAGAGAATCAGAATCGTAGCTCAACACACAAGACAGAGATGCAGCCCCCAAACCCAAGCCAAACCAAGCCCAAACCGAATGAGCAATAAATGAAACAATTGAATAGCCCCCACGTCTACTCGTCAACGTCCATAGGCAGAGTGGGGTACAGGGGCTTCTCATCACCCTTTTCGGCCTCCTGCAGAGAGGGGTCGATCATCTCGTCCTCGCCCTCGCTGTCGGAGTACTGGCCGCCCTTAAGACGGTCGCGAATTGCCTCTCGGAGGAACTCAATAACACGGACGTTCTGGAGCCAGCTCTCATAAGGCTCGGGCTCGCCGTTGACGTCGCCGTCATCCGACGTGGAGGCGGGGGACGCAGCCTCAGCCTTGGGCGTGGGGGCCCGGTCAGAGTCGTCTGAGGCGCGGCGGGCACCGCTGGCGCGCTGCAGCATGCCGCCAGACAGCCTGCGCTGGTCGTTACCGCCAAAGGTGGAGCCGAGGGTGCTGATGGTTGAAGACCCGAAGGAGGTGGTGGCCGGTAATGAGGGGTATGCAACAGAAGCAGAAGAGCCGTGGCGCGCACCAGGAGACATGCCGGATGAGGAGACTGGCGAGTGGCCAGATGTGTACGAGAGCGAGCTCGATGGAGGCGTATGGGCCGGGGTGTTGCCGGTCGTAGAGGACACGGCACTCAAAGGCGAGGGCATCTGCTGCGCGGCAGACACGGCGTAGTGCTCGCTCGGGGGGTTGGGCCTGGCAACAGGGGACTGGTGGCGCAGGTCGAATGAAGATGGGTAGTGGCTGCTGGGGGGAGAACCGCTGTTCTCGTACACGGTGCTCTGCATCTGCTCCAGGATCTGGTCGATCTGCTCGAGGTCACCCTTGGTTCGCAGATTTGGCATGGGTGGCAAGTAATAGTGCTGGTCCATGGCGCTGTGTGCAGAGTGGCCGCCACCGATGGCGGGAAGGGCGGGTGCGGCAGTCATGTACTGGGTACCAAGGCCGCCGGTGTGGACAGACAGAGCTCCGTGGAGAGGCATCAGCGATCTTCCAACCTGGGCATAGCTGGCAGGGTCAAGGCTCCTCCGCTTGGCGTGTCCAAAGAAGTCATTGAGGTCGTCGTAGCCGCGCCTGCGATCATACGCGGCGCTGTAGCCCAGAGGCTCCGCGCGGTGGTTGGGGATGGGTTGTCCATAGTATCCAAGGGGGCCGTAGGCCTGGGGAGGGCCGTGGGCTGCATAGTAACTATGCGGGGGTGGCTGACCAAACGCGGCGGAGTTAGTACGCATCTGATGGCCGTTGTGATCATAGAAGCTGGACGGAGCTATAGAGGCAGATTAGCCTCGCACATATCCCGAGGAAAAAAAACTGAGATGCGAGAACTGTACCTTTTCCTGGACGACCGTAGGATGCATTCATACCGCCATGCTGGTCCTGAGGTGACCTGATCAGGACACTGTCGTCGGCATGGGTCTTGACGTGCTTCTTGAGATCCTGGGGGCGCTTGAAGGACTTTCCGCAGAAGTCGCACTTGTGTGGCTTCAGGGGAACGTGGACACGAATGTGAGAGGTGATATGGTCGCGCTTGACCGTTGTGGTACGGCAAGAGTTCCACTGGCAAGTCAGATTGAGGTTGTTGGTGCTCTTCCTGCCGACGTGTCTCTCACAGATGTGGTCCTGTTGAGCGTGTTAGCCGCGTGCAAAAAGAGAAGGCGTTATTACCGAGGACCGAGGAATCATCTCCAATGAAAGTTATTCCCGACTTGCAACATCTCATCTGGGACGACCCCAACAGGACGTGATCCATGTCAACAAACAGTTTCACTTACGTAGAGAGTCTCAGCGGTGTTGAATCTTTGGTTGCACGCGTTCCACCTGCAGACCAGGCTCTCGTCCGCGTTCGCACTGGAGGCGTTGGAGGCTGAAGACGTGGATGCAGCAGTAGTGGATGCTGGGGTGTTTCCATCAGAGCCGGAGCCCGCGTTGGGGCTCTGCGACTGTTCGCTTGCGTTGTCCTGAGTGGAGGACATATTGGTAGGAGTGTGGTGCCGTGTGCCGACTGACTGTACAGGCAGCAGCAACAGGGTGAGGTTGAGCCAGGAGCAAGCTCGAAGCCCAACGGGGCAGGATGCTTGTCTTGGCGCTGATTGGCTGCCAAGAAGACGGGCTTACTCCACCCTAAGAGCGTGGGGTAGAACAGGTAGCCGAGTCAAAACCAATAAAGCTTGGGAGAATTAGGGCAGGAGCGTCCAAGATGTCTTTTCTGGACTGGCAAATTCTCTTGAACTCTTGACCTTTTTTTTTCTTCAAAAGAATTGAAGAGGAGAGGATCCGCCCGGGGCGAGAGAGGGAAAGGGGCGCCCATCACCTCTTTCTTATTCTCCTCGCTCGACGAAAAGGTTTGCCAAGATATTCCGCCAGTTCCAAAGTCAGAGGGGCTCGCCGCTGCCCCATGCCTATTGGCTGCCCGCCCGGCGACGTTGTCTATGAGATAACAAGTGACCCTGCTGCCTCGAGGGACCCGTGCCAGACCTACCTTGTTCTGCCGCAGAAGCACTGCCACAGGGCTCTCTCGCGCAAAGTATTCCTTAGCAGAATGCCATGGCCCGCCAAGACTTTATAGAGACGCTAGCCGGCTGCCAAGAGTACGCCAGGCGACAGAGCACACTTGCGCTGTTTTGTGGCCCCTTTGTCCCCCGCAAGAGATGATGCTCTTGTCCCTGTTCCAACTCCCTACGCTCTGGGTCCGACCGTTCAACACACTTGCCTGGCTTGTCGTGGTCGAGCCCGACCATGGGAATCGAAAAGACTGTTAACGGTGCAACAGGCGATGCAAAAAAGACCAAAAAAATGAATGAATGAATGGTCGGGGGTTGGAGGGGAGGGGGTGAAGTTCAACGTCGGCACAGCAGGAAGCGAGCATGCTCACAAACCAGGGCAGAGTTGCAGGCTGGTTTCCAGGCTGGGCTCCTTCGGCACGGGGAGACGGAAGCTGTCGGGGAGAAGCAGTGGCACGGTTGAAGTCACATTACTCGCTCTCATGTCTCAAGGCTTCCAGCGTCTTCGTCCCCGACCCCGACCGCTCATGGTTACAGGTTACACTACTTTCGTAATAATACCTCGATCATCGACATTCATGCACCGTTTTCCTGCCCTTTACTATTCCCAATGATCCATGCGATGCATGCTCGGGGGGACGGAGAGCGAAATCTCCATGAGACGCTCGCCCTGATTTGGTCTTCGCAGCCAAGCTTGCCCAGAGCATTGGCAATCAGCCAAGAACTGGCCGGAGCGGAATCGCCAAGCGTAGCGTGTGTCTGCTGATTTGGCACTGCCTCACGTCCGAGGATGCTGGGCATTGCAATCCTCTTGCCCAGAGAATCACTGAAGCAATTTACAGGGGCAAGCCAGGGGTTGTAGGAGGGTAGTGAGGTGCCTGGGGCCTGAGCATCTGGCCCGTACGCCGCGATCGGTCTTTTTGGTGGTCACGCAAGCCTTTGCACCCTCCATCTTTCCATTCGCCCTAACACGGGCCTGGCAGGCTGCCCTTCTTCTTGGCTGGCGGAACGCTTGTATCGAGGGCTCTTGGCCTCCCAGCGGAAACGAGAGCGGGGATACGATGCCCAGAAATCGCAGAAATGGGTCTCTGGGGGCGATGGATTCAATGTTCATCTCCGTCCCAAAGTTGGGCAAGCGAACAAAGGCCAGTCGCCGCCGTTCGCCACCGCTACCGTCACGGCTGTCGCCCATGGTGGAGGTTGGTGCGTGCCGCTGAGAGCTGCGAGAGGACACGCTGCACAGCGTCTTGCAGTATTCCACCAAGATTATCAATCGAAAATTATACCTCGGCGCAGAAAATTGTTCATCTGCGCTTCTTCAACTCTACGAGTCGCGCTCGGAAATTTGACGCAATGTCGGAGTGGTTAGCAAGCCCGTCCAACGCGCCCGGGCGATCGAACAGAACGAGCCACGTTTCTGTCGGCAAGCAGGAGGGCCTGCTGCCATGCATTCAGGATGGCTTAGAACGCTAGATGACGTTGATGCTCCTGTAACATCAGAGGGGGAGGCGGTGTTCTCAGCATCCGTTGAGCTTGCCGTGTCGCCTGCGATTGATTCGCCACGGCAGGGCTACGGTGCTGTGTGTTTGCCCTGGTCGCTACGAAATTCACATTTCTTGGGTGTCTTCGTGCCTTGGTCCAGATTGATTTGTGGCTGACGACAAAAACCAGTTTGCGAGAGTCTCGGCCTGGGGCGCGGTGCGTTACTCGACCTTTGTAGCGCGAAGTCTATATCAAAACGCAAGTGAATTATAAATTAGATGAGGGTCGTTACTCCGATTGAGCAAATGCGTGGGATATTCGAGATTGTCGGGTGACGTTTTTAGTGATCGGGTTGATGAGGGGCGTTTCAAACCGTGAGGGCAGAGTTGTGAATCTATTTTGAGAACCGCTTGTCTGTTTCCGAGTGGTGAGACGTGCGCGCATTGGCGAGCTACCACACTACTGTGTACGTACCCTGGAACTTGTCCCGTCTCCCAGGTTGGAGTCAATCACCGCGGGTCGAATCGCGGCGTGCGACAGACTAGACTTGTGACGCCTTGGAAATAGCCAGCTCTAGAGAGTGATGCATGACCAGTGAGCACTTGAGGGACTGGACAGAGGATCTGGACCCGTTGGATGAGCTCTAGTGCAGCTGACTGTCGTCCAGCCGTAACGCTCTTCCTGAAGGCCCTTTCGCCATCGTACAAAGCATCGTGAGAGTCTCCATGACTGTGCCTTCCAACATAAGCCTGCACCAGCCATATCCAACGGCGCCGAGTGCATAACTCACTCGCTAGTTTAAATGTGTGCCTTAGCTGGTAGCTACGACTACACTAGAAGAAAGCAGAGCAAAGCCAAAGCCAAAGCCAAAGAAGAAAGAAAAACTCTCGTCCCACCCTTGGCGCTCCTCGGCGAGGCCGGGGCGGAACCTCGCGGGACGAGCATTCCTGCCCAGAGCCAACGACCTTCTCTACATACCTAGGTACCTACCCTTCGGCCCAAGAAAGAAAGCAGAGGGGGAAAAAAAGCCAAGCGTGATACAAGACCTGGGCTGACAGGTCTTGGCGTTCTGCGCCAGGCGGAGTGTCTTGCAAAAGAGAAAAAAGCATATCCTTCCTCACTGCTGCACTGTTCTTCTCTGTCGCGTCCGCTGCATCTTGTCCCCGTGCCCACTGCGGATCTTATCGAGGGCCAAGAGCTTCTTCGTGGCACGCCATGCTGCAGGAAACGTGAATCAGCACGAGGACGTTCTGGTTGCTGCTTCACGCTCGGCTCGGCTCATCAACGAGTTGGCTCTCTTCTAGGGCGAGTTCAGTGTGCAGCTATGTACGGAGTATCTTGGTTCCAACGCTGTGCGTGGCAGGAGTGACCGTGTGATATCTCGTGGGACAACACCACATACGGAGTACAGTTGGAAAGTCGGTGACCGAACCGCTGGGCAGAAATAAGCTCCCGTGATGGCTTCTATCGCTCATCTTGAGCTGATTGATGCCAGGGCGTTTGTGAGCCCCAAAGGCTCGAGGCAGTTGAGTCAGCGATTCCGGAGATTTGAGTGATGCACCGCAAATCGGTCCTTCAGCATCAGCTAGGTCATACACTACTACTAATTCCTTGCAGCAATGCCTCCCAAAGAAATAACCAGCAGATATACCTACATCAAACGTGGAGATGTCGTCCTGCACTCCTGCGTCCGTTGATAAATGGCTTTGGGGTTTCTAAAATTTATGGATTCCTGAAGGCGGCTGGCAGTCTGTAGATACATGCTGTAGTCGCACGCAAGCACGTCGCACCACCGCTTGCGACGAGATCTGAAGCGCAGACATATGGACCCGCATGACACGAAGGAATCCACACTCGAAGGTGTATGTGGACGTCACATGGAGGCAGCGATAGAGAGTTCCATTTTCAGCCTAGCAAGGAAGAGATTAAAAATCCCCGTCGTCGCCAAAAAAAAAAAAAAAGGTGGGGTCTGTCTTTTACTGATTTTCCCTCTGACTGATATGATAGCCCCGTCTTTCAATTACCACCTGCGTGGTAACGCACGCATCCCAACGAAGCCGTGGTGATGTCTCTCAACCTCTCCCTCCCTACCCCTCCCTCCCTCTCCCTCTCTCTTTCTCCGCTTCTCTTCTTCATCAATCAGAATGATGCCTCCCCTATCAATAAGCATCTTTCTTCTCAGGCCTGCCGCCTGCTGCTTGAGCACATGCTTAAACATCACATCGTTCCAGTAAAGCTTATGATCAAGCTGTGATGGCAACGTGCTGTTGTCCATTCTGGTGAATTTGTTGAATTCTTCCAGAGAACAGCAAAATCGAGGACGATAAAAACAATAACTATCAGCTCAGTTGTTGGTCGAGGCTTCTGAAGCTCAGCCAGCTTTGCATTGGCGGATACCGACCACTTCAATGGGCGCATCCAGAGTAAAGCCCTTGTCGAGGAGTTCCGACTGGAGGCTCCAGGCTGCAATATGTCGAAGAAATAAGCCTCATTTTCCGTTGGGTATAGTAGACCGAGGCGGTGAAAAGGTATGTCCATCCTTGCATAGAAAGGATGTCATGTCCGATGAAGTGGTGATGTGCGCATTCCTTGCCGTGGGTTAAAAACAAAACGCCAGAAGAATATTGGTGTGATCCAGAGGTCGCCGCCCCGATCCGAATGTATCGACGCACCCTATGCCGCCGCCCGCCCAAACCCGAATACGAAGCCGACCAGTTCGCCCAGCCTCGAAAATGCCAAACCAAAATGAAACGCCGCTGCCATGCAATAGAAAAATTTATACAGAACCGAGACGGAGCAAGGCCTCGATAGCCTCGCGCTCCTGGGCGTCAGAGGTCGCCGCAAGTGCAGCGAAGTCGATATTGTTCAGCTGAGGGACCCGAGCCATACCGGAGGACGTGGTGTGGAAACGGGAGGAGAAAGTGCCCGGCTGGGCCTGGGCAGACGCGGAATACGACTGGGCGCGGAGGCCTGCGGCCCCGATGGCAGCCCAGTCCTCCTCGTCGGTAACGTCGTCGGGATCATCGTCATTCATATCGACGTCGTCATCATCGACCTCGGAGCATGAAGCTGAGGCGGGGCCATCCATCGACATGTTGTCCGCGTCGTTACCGTGTGTGTAGAAACCGCGATCATCGTGGGAAAAGGCCAAGGACTCCTCGGGGCTCGACGCGGCCGGGCGCGTTCGCTCGTTGCTCCACGCCGCTCCCCCTGCGATGGGGATGCCAGAAAGGCTCGGCGAAGACATGTACGACGAGGCCGCGTCCAGCATGGCATGAGAGTCGCGCCCGGATTGGCCCCTGCGCCTTGCGTCCCACCGACCCCAGCCTACCTTTTCGAATTCAACGTCGCCGTCCAAACCGCCGCCCTCGCGTCCGCTTCCTCGTCCCTCCAGAGCCCCTACAACAAGCCGTCGCGCCTTTGCTGGTGGTATGCTTGCGAAGCCGGGAACCGACGTGGTCAGGTACCCGGTGATGTGGCGTATCGCAAGCGGGCCGTGGCTCAGCAGGATATCGGGCAGGTGGTGCTTGGCGAGCAGGGCCGGCGTGATAGCACCGACAGGGTCATGCTGGGCCGCAGCAGGGGAAGCGTGAGCGCCAGTATCAAACTGAGCGCTCTTGTTATCACCCTGGGCGGCGTGCAGGTCCAGGTCGGGGACGTCGGACTCGAGCCTCGCCTTGAGAAACTGGGCGCGCAGGCCGTGGGGGCGCAGGCCGGGGGATATGGAGTTCGGAGGGGTGGGGAGGGGAAGAGGGTGAGATCGTGTCACAGGGACACTCTGGGCCGCTACAACAGTTAAGTTGTCTCGGCCAGAGGTCGCTTGAATATCGCGAGCAGCAGATGCCATGGTTGCCATTTTCGGGGGGGGGGGTGTGGTTGTATTTGCTTCTGGGGCGTAGAGTGCCTATGCGACGATGACGTGATGGTCAGTATAGGAGTCGGCAATTCAGCAAGTCGGCAAGTCGGCGAGCGTGTGAAAGTCGGGGATGGTGTGGTACTTGTGTGGGCAAGTGCAAGAGAGGGAAGCAATATGGAAGGCGGGAGGGTAAATAGACGATGGATGGGCTGGTGGCCGAGTGAAAGACAGAGTGGGTGAGTGAGTCACTTACCTGGATTCAGCGAGCAAATGCGACTTCGGGGCTGGCAGGTGATAACGGAGTTGACCCAGGTTCAGACAAAGAACGATGGGACCAAAAAGGCAGGCTGTTGTTGGCAAGCTGGCAAGGCGGCAAGGCTGGCGCAACTATATTCACTGTGACAGGAAATGACACTCTCTTTGGCAAAAACTGCTTTGTTGATTCCGTGTTGTGGTTGTTGATGGAGAGGAGAGGAGGGGGAGGAAGGGGGAGAGCGCGAATCCCGGCCCATGGCTGATAGATAGATGACAATAATACCCGGGCACCCAGGCCCCCGGGCCAGGCTACCCCCTTTGCGGCACAGGGTGGTGTCACTGGTGTGTGTTGCTACTGACGTAGCTGTGTGCGTCAAAGGCGAGTGGTGTTCTCTTTGGATGGGCCATGGCGCTCTGGCTCTTGCTCTGGCGCCGGCGCTGGGCTTGCTGGGTTCTCATCAGGCACAAGGCCAGGCAGGCCCGGTAAAGGCAGGGAACAAAAATGCCACATGTATCCTGGATGTACCTGCCACCCCTGCCGACACATCCCATCGACCGGGGTGGCATCGAGATACGTGCTGCACTGCTGCACGTAATACCACGCACTCTGCTGCTGCACGCAGCAGTCTGGACGCATCCCAATTTAGAGCCAGGCCACACGGTCGTACTCGGGCCACAGGGAAGCTGCGACCGTCGTTGCTGCTGCAGCTGATGAGTGTTCCCGTGCGTGTTGTGTTATTCCAGAGTAAGAGTGAGGCGGTGGCATGGACATTAGGGCGTGGCTCTAGTAATCTCTATTTCCTTCAAATGTTCCTCCTCCTCCTCCTCCTCCTCCCGTCCTGCGCCCCTCCTTCCTGTTCTCAGAGGGACCGAACATTCTGGCACTTTGGTAATCAAGAAATAAAGCGGGTTGGCCAGGTGCACACTGCAGACATATTTGCGAGACACTTGCAGTGTACAATATACAACCCTGCTGATTCGTGTGTTTGATTTTGATTTCCATTCCATGACCGAATTCCATTACTTGTTTGTGCCTGTCGCCTAGGGTTTGCTGCCCTGATGGATATGAAGGTTTGGCGATGGGGGGCCACGATGATCCACATCACATGTGCAGACAATCAGACAATCAGACAATCAGGCCGGTCACCGACTTCTCTGGCGCCAATTGCCCGGGTGGCATATATGGAGACAGGAGGAGCAAACACACAGAGCACACAGGTTAAGGAGGCGTTCTGGTGCCCACCTGGCCCCTTCCCCGGCTTGTCCCCGGCTGCCGGTGGGGAATCTGGGAATGGGAACGGGAGCGGCGGCGTTGTCTGATGTTGGTAATGACAGATACAGTAGATAGCATCAGCCGGTTGTGTATATCTTACCCGCGGGAAACGAGTCGTGTGTTTGACGACAATAATAAGCCTGGGGGTCTGGAGTTTGGAAGACGTCGGGAGTTTCGAAGTCGGTCGGTGCTGCTTCACAACGTGAAACCCATTCTACCATTCATTGTCTTGTGCTATGCTAGCGATCTGATCTGGCTTTGCGGTGCCAAATGGGTGCAGCATTCAGTGGTCGTGGCTACTGGTGCTACTGCTGAAGATGACCACCCTCGCTGATGAACGGCATTTCCGTTTCCGCTTCCGTCATGATCGGCCAGCCCGTCAACACCACATTCCCTGTCTCTCGCGTGGTGACAGTGAGGGGGGGCCGGGTGCATCTTGGCATGTGGAGTGGATGGATCGTAGACTACATCAGGAGACGCACCCTTAGTACTCGTACGGAGTACTAAGGGCGGGCCTGGGGTCAGACCCGAGGCGTCTTGGCTTTGCTTCCTTCCTTCATCCACGTCTACCCCCCAACATTGAATCCCCCCCATTCTCCAAGCCCCCCCCC
>MAVT02000070.1:0-63539 GCA_001702395.2 Diaporthe helianthi | reverse complement strand
GCGGTTAGAAAGTAAACTATAGTAGTTTCGGGAAAAGTGCGCAACTCGTTGGGGTGCGCGACTCGTTAGTGTTTAACGTTATATAGTATATTTTATTAAGTTTAAGAAAATAATAGCTATTTAATAAGAGTAGTACCTTAGAAATAATAATAAATATTATCTTATTCCTAAGGTAATAACTTTTTTATTCGCTTACTTATTATAAAGTATAACGAGAAGTAATATTAAAATAAAGTATAAGAGTAATAACTAGCGAAGCCTTTTTTAATTTAACTATAATATAATAAAACGTTTCTTATACACGGTTTAGTTCTAATTTAACTCTTAGTTAAGGATTAATTATTTAATATATTATTAAATATATAATGTCCTTAAATATTATATATATTATATAAAGGAAACTTATAATTTAAAGTATAATAAGATTAATTTAACGCTTTAGTAAATAAAAAGGGATTTATTTAAAATCTTATAAATGAAAAAACTTAAAACTTAAACCTTTTAAGGAGAAATATATTATCTTTTCTTATAACTAATTTATAATATTTATACTTAAATACTATTTTACTATAATAGATATTAAAGCTTTAGTATTTAAAACGTTTATTATCTAAACAATTATATTATAAGTCTTTTTTAAACTATTAGTAGTTTTAGTACTATTTCTTAAAGAAGATTATGTTTTTAATTTTAAATATTAGAGTTTCTTTATAAATAATCTTTTTAAATTAAAAGATTCTTTAGTTTATTATACTTTATAAATAATTTAAACTATAATAATAGAGATATAAGATAATATAGTCCTTATAATCCATAATAAAAATTATAAGTTATATTAAAGGGTAGCGTACGAGGTAGTAGAAGGGCCCTAGTAGTAGATCCTTATAAGGGCCCTTATCGATAAGGCTACTACACCTATACCTACTACCTAGGCCTATAAAGGTTAACTCTTTCTCTCTTTCTTTCTTTCTTAGGTAAGCCTACTTATAAAATCTACTATATTTAGTGTAAATCTCGAGCCTTTATACTATAAAGCCTAAGTAACGTCTTAATTTTACAAGTACAACGTCCTCGTAGCTCGGGAAAGCTATGAAAATAAAATCCGATAAGAAATTTTCGCAATGAAACGAAAAATTCAACTAACTATCTGTGTCGCTACTACTAATTTTGTTTAGTAGCCACTACGACTCTAATTGCGACTCTGACTATTATGTAACCGATCCTGAATTATAGGAAACCGCTTAAGTAGTAAAAAATCTTCACAACGACACTAACTAATCGATATGCTGTCGACCCTAGGAAGATAGTAGCCGCCTAATAAGGGCAGTACCCTATAAACTATAAGAAAGACTATCTAATTTAGTATAGATAATCTCCCTCTAGCACAAACGTCTACAGCGAATACCTACCTAACTTAGCTTTATATAAGTATAGAGGAGCCTAGAGTCTAAGATATAAACGCCGCTATATTATCTACTATACTAGAAGAGGATAGTAAAGACTTTAACTCTACTATTAACTCTATTAACATCTTTACTAAGTATAAGGAGGTAGCTAGAGATACTCTACGCTACTATATAGAAGTTTAGGAGATAAATAACTATACTAAGTAGGAAGTAAATTAGATTAAGAAAGACTTACTAGATAGCTTCGTCTTCTACTTCTTGATAGGGGATCCTACCTTAATTAAATATTAAGGCCCTTTTAAATATAACTACTTTAAGAAATACTTTAATATTAATATAAAAGCGCTTTTCTAGGAGTTATACATAGCCTCTTTACTATCTATAGCCCTTAGAGAAACTAATTATAAACTATACTTAATTATAAAGTAACTTAGTAATAACACTAGTAATTTAAAGGAATAAGGGTATAAGATAGCTAATAAGTTTAAATAATATACTTACTAAAATATAGAAGAAATTACACTACTTAAGAAGGCTATAGATAATAATACTATAGAAATCGCTATAGTAGTATAAGACTAAGGTCTTATAATATTAGAATAGATAAAAAAGGTTAATAGAAGGATTACTTACCTTAATAAGTAAGTAGGCGAACTCTAGCTAGAAAACTAAGATCTAAAGGAGGAAAACGATAAGTTCCATAGCACGATTATAGATGTCTTTATAGAATATCGGGAAAAGTCCCTTTATAAGCGTGCTTATAAGGTGGGTCTAGAAAAGGTAGGAGTCTTAGCCTCTAAAGAAACTGCGGTAAGTAGCGCGTATATATCTAGTCGCTAGAGTACTATAGCTAATACCGCTACAAACTATATTATTATAGACCCTACTTTATATACTACTATAAACCTAGTAGTAAATAATCCCAACGATAATAACTTATCCTTGAATAATAAGGTAGGAAACCTAACCCGTTTAGACCCCTTACTTTATTATAACTTATAATAGAGTATACTAAGTTACCTTATTAGTAAAGTCTTAGCTAGAGGTACTTATTATAAAGTTAAGTACTTTATTAGGTTCCTTAATCTACCTATATAGTATAATAACCCTATAAAGGATAAAGACTTAACTTTCTATATTTAGTAATATAAGCTTTAAAATAAACTTAAAGCTAATATAGATTATTACCCTACTAATTATACCTATATAGGTACTATTAAGGGTTAGCTAGTAGGGAAAGTAGTATAGGAAGTTAGCCTTTACTTAGAGGAGGATTACCTAGATTAAATTACTATTATAGATAAACTACTTAAGTAGCTTAAGGCTAAGTATAATAACTCTAATAGACGTATATATACTAAAGGTAAGTAGGTAAACTTAAAGATAAAATCTAATATAGATTTTATAGTTTTTAAGAATGAATTTATTAGTTTAGTAGGTAAGCGTTACCTTCTAAAGAATATATAGAAGGAGGAGATATATAATAAAATACCTAATTACTTATATCTCTATAATATACTAAGTAAGGAGTATATTAATAAGGATATTACCTTTTAAGTGTACTATTACCTAGCTTAGTATTAGACTAAGACTATTGCTATATAGAGCAACTATAGTTAAAAACTAAGAAGAGTAACTGTAGTTAAAGACTAAGAAGAAGAAAGATACTCCTACTACTAATAACTATAGTATAACGTTCTACTAGATAGTAGCGTCTATACTATATTAATATAACTAAACTTATAGCTATTAACCCTACTTAGTATTTAAGATTACTTAGAAATATAGCATCCCTAAGGATTAGTTAAAGAGAAGCTATAAGTTAGGTAACTACTATATTTATTATAAACCTAGGTATATTACTAAGGGCTACCCTAATAAAAGACCTACAAGGTATATTCCTTATAATAAGCACTACTATAAAATACTAATAGCTATTAATACTATTTATAAGAATAATTATAAAAATACTATACTTAATACTAATAGTATAAGTAATTATATAAACTAATTTATTAATAACTAAGGAAGTACCTAGCTCTAAGAATAAACTCTATCTTAGAGTACTAGCCTATTATTAAGATTTTAATATTAGAAGATTATAAGAACTTAAGATTAGAGGATAAGTTACCTCTTAATTTTTTAAAATAGATTTTTAGGGGAGACCCCTTAGTTTCTAAGTAAACTATAGCTTTAAATTTAACTTCTATTACTATAAAAGCTTTAAAAAACTTAGGAGTAAATAAACTAATTTTTATAAATATACTACTACCTATAGGACTATAGTATAACCTTAACCTATTCTAGTTAACTACCTTTAAGCTAAGGATTATATAAGGATTTAATAAAAAACCTTCTTAAATCCTTAATACCACCTTTTTAGGTAACTTTATTATTTAAAGTAGGCTATATTATAGAATACCTTTAATTATCTTAGATATACTATATAATATTATTATAGATGAATAATAGTTTATTAACTTTAATATAGCTATTAATATATAATACTATTAACTTAACTTTAAAAAGGAGGGGAAGAAAACTTTTAATCCTCTAGCTCTATTAACTTACTATAAACTAGGTAAGTTAGTACTAATAAGTTAAATTAATAACTCTATTAAGTAAGTTATATTAAACCTTAGTACCTTAAGTATTTATTATCTATATAAATCCCTACCTACTAAAGGTATAAATAAGTATATTTTTATAGTATAGGAATATATTAAATATCTTAATATATAATTAGATATTATAGGTTTTTAACCTTATCTTATTAAAATTTACTTATTAGAATCCTAAGTAAAGTCTAAAGAGGTTTAAAAAATGGAAGATATACTGTAATGCAACGTCCGCCAGTAACCGCTACACTATAGAGACCAAAAGATCTAACAATACTAGAACTCCGTTCTAGTACCCTGGCGAGCCACTTAAGTAGGTCATTACATATACTCTATATAGTCCTACTATAGTTATACTCTAAATTATAATTAGTAATAATAGTAAGGTAATATTAGATATAATGAGATTAAAGAAATAACTAAGAACTTTTAAGTAAGATAGATATAAGGGGCTACTATATATTAGTCTAGGATTGTATT
Source organism: Diaporthe helianthi (assembly GCA_001702395.2). Lineage (NCBI taxonomy): Eukaryota > Fungi > Ascomycota > Sordariomycetes > Diaporthales > Diaporthaceae > Diaporthe > Diaporthe helianthi. The sequence goes on along the minus strand of MAVT02000070.1, from coordinate 59,035 downwards.
ACCCAAATATATATTTATAATCTTAAGATTTATACTCTAGATATTAATATTTATAAAAAGATACTTAATAAAGAAGAGGTTATTTTCACCTCTATTAAAGAACTAGAGTATAATATTTTAAACTATTAGAAGGTAGAGAATCTACTATATAATAAGGAAGAACTTTAATATTAGGCTATAAAGTAGGTACTAAAATAATATTACTACCTACTCTAAATATTTAGTAAAGTAGAATTAAACTAGCTAGCCATTTATTAGCCTTATAACCTAAAGATACCTTTATAAAATAGGTATTAGCTTAAGGAAACTAGTAGTAATAATCTAGTTTAAAAGCTTTCCTATAAGGAGGCTAAAGCTATATATACTTATATTATAGAAAACCTAGATAAAGGTTTTATTACCCTAGCTAACATACTCTAAGTATCCTTAATTCTTAAAGTAAAGAAGCTATAAGGTAGTTATATTTTTATATAAATTTCTATAAACTAAACTTTATTTTAATTAAGGATAGATACCCTTTATTACTAATTTATAATATTATAAGTAATTTAGGCTATATATCTATCTTTATAAAGATTAATATTTACTAAGGTTTTTATGAAATCTAAATTAACTTAAACTCTAAGGACCTTTTTATATTCTATATATAATAGAGTACTTATAAGTATAAGGTTATACTATTTAGCTTAACTAATAGACCTACTAACTTCTAGCGTTATATTAATAGTATCCTTATAGATATCCTAAATAAATATTACTATACTTATATTAATAATATCCTTATCTACTTAAATTCTAAAGAAGAGTATATAGAATATATTACTAAAGTTCTAAATTAACTATAAGTAGTAAAGCTATAAGTAGATCTAAAGAAGTATAAGTTTTATATAATAGAGATTAAATTTATAAGGTTTATAGTTAGTATTAATAGTTTAAGAACTAACTTAATAAAACTAGAGGCTATTAATTAGTAAAAAGTAATTATAATTATAAAGGGAGTATAATCCTTTTTAGGGTTTTATAACTTCTATTATAAATTTATACTAGAGTTAAATTATATAATAAAGCCTTTATTTAACCTAACTAGAAAAGGGAAAGGGTTTTAATAAATTGAGGAATATAATAACGCCTTTAAAAGACTAAAGATAGGGCTATTAATACTTCTAATTCTAGCCTACTTCTAGTATAGTCTCGAGACCTAACTAGAAATAGATATATCTAATAGAATAATAGTAAGCGTTTTATTATAATAATATAAAGAGAACTAGTTACTAGTAGGTTACTTCTTAAAGACTATATTACTTATAGAGATAAACTATAGGATATATAATAAAGAACTATTAGTAATAATATACTTTTTAGAGTTTTAGAAAGTAGAGCTAGTTAGGATCTAAAATATCCCTTTTAAAATCATTATAAACTATTATACTCTAATCTACTTTAGTATAAAGAAACTACTTAACCTCTAATAAGTAGGATAAGCTAAGTACCTCTCTTATTTCTCTTTTAATATTACTTATTAACTAGGTATAAAGAATTATACCGCTAGTATATTAATAAGAGAACTAATAGATATAAGATCTTAAAAGGAAAGAAGAAATATATACTAAGCTATTTATATCTTCTACTAAAGTAACTCTTTTATAGGAAATATCTTTATCTTTAACCTTTATAATATACTAAACCCTAACTTATAGCCTACTAAGATAGGGCTATCCTAGGTAAATCTTATAATAATTATATAAGCTAATAAGTTAAAGGGGTTTTACTTAACTTATCCTTTAAAGTAGTTAAAACTAGACTTAATAAGAGGACTTTGAAAATTAAATTAAGAATACTTAAGTATTAAGGTTTATTAAAACTAAGTAAAAGCTAGTTAAATAGATTAGAATTTTATTAAAAACTATTATATTACCTATTAAAGTAGACTAGTTATCTATAACTTTAATAATCTTTAAAACTAAGGTTATTAAGATATTTATTACTACCTCCTTACTACCTACCTTAGATAAAATAAAACTAACTAGTTAGTAAAGAGCTAGTAATAGTAGTTAGATATAGGAGGTAATATTACATACTTTATCTAGAACTATTTATACTACCCTATAAAGTATTAGTATAATAAGATACTAGGACTATTATATCTACTCCTAGCTTTTTATAAAACTTAGTAATATCTAGTTATTAACTTTAAGAAACTAAATAAGGATTAATAAAGGTTTAATAACCTATTAGTACTAGTAGATTATCTTTTAAAAACTTCCTAGTATATTCTATATTATAAAATAGTAACTACTAAGATAGTAGCTAAATAATATTATAAAGGATTATTTTATATTTTTAGCTTCCTAGAAATAGTATCCCCTAATGATAAAGCCTAATCTTTTTCTATATTTATAAATAAACTATATAAGATTACTAGAGTTAAATAGAAGCTATCTTTACTAGAATACTCTACTTCTCAAAGTTAAGTAAAATACCTTAACTAATAAATTAACTATTATCTTTTTATATTTATTCATTATTCCTAGGATAATTAGTCTAGAAGAATATCTACTCTTAACTTTATATAAGGGACTATACTATATATATCGCTAAATATAACATTACTATCTAAAGTTTATATAAGTACCTTACTCTATATATATTTTAATTAAAATAAGGAGGTCTCCCTAAATAACTATAGCCTAAGAGAATAAACTACCTATACTAAAGCTTAAAAACTAGCTTAAAGAATCTAGGGATATATTAATATAGTATAAGAGGCTATTAAAAAGGTAAATAAGTATATAATAGATTAGGTAAATTACTATTATTAACTACTTAATTTTAGTATTAGTAATTATATATTTATTATTAAGAAGATATAGATAATAGATAGATGTAATAATAAGCTTAATTTCCTACTAACTATAATAGTACGGGCTTATATATTACTGCGGATACTTAATAGGCAGCATTGAATATTAATGTCTTTTAGCGGAGCGGTATACTTTAGTAGTAGTAAGTAGTTATACTGTCTTAATACTCAATGCTAAGGGTGTAGGTTTAAGCCCTACATTCGAAAAACCTTAGATTCGGCGGGGGAGCTAGTCCGGGATATACTTATAAAGGTTACCTAGAGTAGGTAACTCCTGTCCCGTTTAAAATTTTTCAGGCATTATATAAGCTATATAGCCGATTTAGTGCGGTACTATCTAGGCTTATATATTACCGCTTTCTAACGTCTTACATTACGCTTTATAAGGCCTTAGAGGGGGAATATAACGGTATAGGCTTATATACTACTATAGATACTTAATAAGTAGCCTTAAATATTAATGTCTTTTAGTAAAGCGGTATACTTTAGTAGTAGTAAGTAGTTATACCGTCTTACTAACCTATATATTCTTTAAGATTATTAATACTAATACTAATAAAGATTCTTATATATTATAGGTTTCTATAATATAGTAGGGTTTAGTAAAAGTTTATATAGATTAGCTATATAAAAACCCCTAAAACTTACTTCTAAGACAGGAGTTAATATAACTAGATAAAGAGATTATTAATAGGGAAGAAGAATAGGAAATAGAGGAAGTACTTACTTTTTATATTAATAAATATATAAGTAACCTAGAATACTAGGTATCTTAGAAAGGGTAGGATTTAAATAACTAATAGTACTTTATAGAATTCTTTTTAAAATACTATAGTAGTACTATAAACTTACTATAATTAGTATCTTAATTATATAAGACTACTAGTATAACTAGTACTATAAATAATAATAGTAATAACTAATAAAGTAGCTAAACCTTACTTTAATAATAACTTTACTATAAATAAGAGCTAATACTTATAATAAATAAGTTAATACTAAGGTATAAATACTATTAACTAAGCTATTACCTTAAAAGATAATTATATAGAAATATATAAGGATTTCTTTAATATTATTAATATATATATAGCACTAGTTAGGAACTAGAATAATATTTTTAAAGAAGGATAGTATACTAAGTATAGTACTTGTAAGGGGTAAAACCTATAAATCTCTAAGTAAATATAGGGATTTACTATAAACTAAGTTTATAAGAACTTAGTATAGTAGTAAGTTTCCTAAGGCTATTCCCTCCTTTAGCTAAAAAAGCGTTGTTTAGATAAAAATATAAAGGTTATAAGTTTAACCTCTAGGGTAAGAAACTAGCTTTTATAGATTTCTTTTTTTAGGGGGGGGGGTAGTTAATAGTAGTATATAGAGTAGTAAATAGGCTCTAATAGTAGATCCTTATAAGGGCCTACTTAGGCTTATAGAAGTTAAGTCTTTCTTTCTCTCTTTCTTTCTTAAGTAAGCCTACTTATAAAATCTACTATATTTAGTATAAACCTTAAGCGTTTATACTATAAAGCCTAAGTAACGTCTTAGTAGCTATATAAATAAATATAACTATTTTTCAGCTTTTTAACGTAATTAAAATAAGTAAAATATTTAAAGTACTAGTAGTTTTTATGCTTAAAAAAACTTAAATAACGTAGTTTTAGCTATTATAGGATTTACTAACCTCCTACGTTCTAAGCGGAGGGACTAACGAAGTAGATGCCCCTAGGTATTTATAAAAAGAAGCGGTAAAAGTTAAACCATACAGCACCGGGTATTCGCAGGTCGTCACCGACCCAACTACTAATTCAGCGATTACAGGCTTGACTATGGGAGAGCGGACGGGATCCCGTATTTTCCCGTATCTATGGCCGTATATGCTTGAAATGCTGTTGCGGATCTACATATTCACAAATTCCCAAGTCCTTACTCGTCGAAAAAACATTTAAGCTATTCAAGTAGAAAACTTCAGAAAAGAATGGTAGTAAATTAGGTCATATACGAACTAATTTACAATATCTTCTAAGCCTTTCAAACCCATTGAGATGTCATACCGATCAGACTCATGTTTGACGGGTCGATACAGAAAATGGTCAAAAGTCGCCTCCTTGGCCGTACCATTCAGATCAGAACAAGCCACACCAACAAACGCCCCCGTGAAAGAGCCGTGGACCTGATGCCCACCACACTCGTCAGACAAGATGGAAGCATCCAGCACAGGCCCGACCGCGCTGAGCTCGTCGTCCCCTTCGAGGGCATAAAAGAACTGCAGCCTCGGCCCGCGGATGGTCAGCTTCAGCCGCACCTTGCCCTCGTTGGGGATCCTGACCGGCTGGAGCAGGGGCTGTTTGTCCAGGTTCCCGTCGGGCCACGAGACATCAGATGCCATGAGGAGCAGCTCCCTCTGGCCGTCCGAGTCGGCCGTGACGGCCAGGTAGAAGAAGTTGTACCGGCAGTAATACGCCGTCAGCCCGGCAAACTGCCTCTCATCCTCCGGGTGGAACCCAACGACCGTCTCGGCATCGTAGCTGAAATGACACTGGCGCCTCGCGACGAGCGCCTGCTCGAACCAGCTGCCGATGGCCTCGCGCCCGTAGAGCGTGAGCCTGCCACCGCCGACCTGCAAGATCCTCTCGGGCTCGGGCGTCCTAAGCCACTGGAAGTCCTTGTGCAGCTCACCGCCGTCGAACTCGTACCTGCTTTCGGCCCAGTACTTGTGCTCGTCCCTCGTGCCGGGCACATCAACCCACAAGCTCGGCACAGGCCCGTCCTTGACATAAAGCCACCCGTCCTCGGCCCAGGTGCACTGCTGGATCGACGTCTCCCTGCCGAGGACACACCTCCTCTTCTGCGTGGTAGGCCGCCCGCAGAGGTGGACGAGGTATGTCCGCCCGTCCGTGGTCTCGACCAGGTCCCCATGTCCAGCGCGCTGGATCGCCGCATGCGGGTGGTCCTTGCTGGTAAGGATGTGCTTCTGCGGGTGATCCTCATATGGGCCCCAGATATCCCTCGACCGCGCGAGCGTCACGGCATGATCGTACCCGGTGCCGCCCTCGGCGGTGAGGAGGTAGTACCAGCCGTCGCGGTAGTACATGTGCGGGCCCTCGACGAGTGCGAGCTCAGTGCCCGGGTAGACGTTCTTCTTGGGGCCGACGAGCTTGCCCAGCGCCGGGTCGAACTCCTGCAGGATTATTCCCGCAAAGGCCGAGTTTCCCAACAGTCCGCCCCGCCGGCGGTGGTCCCAGAGCATGTTGACGAACCATTTCTTGTCTGTGTTGGGGTCATGGAAGAGGGATGGGTCGAAGCCGCTGCTATTGGCGTGGACCGGATCGCTCCATGGCCCTGTGATGTTCTCACTGTTGACGATGTAGTTGTGCGTATCCTTGAAGCTGCCGTCCTTGCGCTTCACGTCTGTGTAAACGAGCCAGAACTTTTCACCTGAGATCTGTCAGCGATGGGGCTGCCCCTGCACCCCGTGAAGGGGGAAGAAAGGACATCCTGAAGTCAGCTGCATCCCAGGCTGACGAGGCGGCAAGCATCGCAATAGAGTCTACCTAGGTAGTAAGTCGTCTTCCAAACTCACCATCATGCGTCAAACACGGCGCCCAAACACCACACGAATCGGGATTCCCCCGCATATCAAGCTGGGCCTTGCGCGTCAGCGGTCGACAGACAAGATCCCAGTTAGCCAGGTCCGTCGAGTGGTGAATCTGCACACCAGGGAACCACTCAAAAGTCGACGTCGCGATGTAGTAGTCATCCCCGACCCGGAGGATAGACGGGTCGGCATTGAAGCCAGGGAGGATGGGGTTGCGGACAGGCGGCATGCTATATGATTCGCAGTTTGCAAATCATGAGATAGTTTGAGTACGAGTTCCTTAGCGAGAGAGAGAGAAAGAGAGAGAGAGGAGGCCGGGAACTGTATACAAGTTTGAGTCGTCTTTTGGTGAAGTTTTGTCCATCGTGAGGATATACACCGAAGCCGCGAGCTCGCGCCAAGGACGAGGAGCCGCGGGAGCTAATGCACATTGTCAATTCAGCCGATTTAGCCGGCGGGTGGCGCACCCCTACCGTCCATGTGCACAAGAGCCAGTCAGCCATTCCATCGGGTTGAGAGGAAAGGAGTGGAGAGGAGAGGGGATGGTGTTCTCTTCCCCTCCATCCGAACCGGCCAAGGCTAGAGCTGTCCTACCTAGGTAGGCGATGTCGCTATACCGGGTTGATCACCGTCGCTAGCACGGGATGACATGACAGATCCATGACGACGGGACACAGAGACACCTGACAAGATGTGTGATGGTACACTTACGTCTGTCAGGGCAAACGAAGTGGGAAAAACACATATCTTCATCTTCTGTGTGGTATCTGTAACCATCTAATTCTTGTTTGACTCTTCATTACAATTGCCTCGCACGCTTGGGCAAGTCAATCCTGCAAATGCTTGCTCTTAGGGGTCGTCGAATAATACATGTGTCTGTCGCGAAAGGGGGAATCAACAAAAGAAAATGGTCAGACTCCGAGACGCTCCAATGCCCAAAAATGCAGCCGTTTCCTTTGGGGGATTTCCGTTCCAGACGACTTCACTACACTACCACCTGCTGGGACATGTACTCTGGTGACACAACTTTCTCCCTCTTCTCCCTCTCCTTTCATCGGGGTATAAAACAATAACTACTTAAGTCCGCAGGGTGTATCTCTCTGTGCCACTACCGTCTCAGACATGCTCTCCCGACTCGGATCCTCAGTCCTCGAAAAATTGGATGATGTGCTTGAAGTCCCGCACGCCGAGACCCATGCGAGGGTAGCAGACGTAGACGGGCTCGCCGTACGCGCCAAACTTCTCGCGGAACTCGCTCTTCTTGTTGAGGCGCAGGCTCTTGATGATGGTATCATACGTCTTGGCCAGGAACTTGGCGCGGACGCCGCCCAGGTGAGCGCCGGGCACGAGCTTCTCGCTGACACCAGCGCCGAAGGTGACGGGCCCGTTCATGGCCGCCAGCGCCGTCTGGATGGTCGCCTCGATGATGCCCGAGGGCGTGCCGGGCATGTCGAGCGCCCACTTGACCTGCCAGCCGTGACGGGGCGCCAGCTGCGCCAGGACGACCATGGCCACGACCTTCTTGACCTTCTTGCCGCCCTCGTCGACGTCCTTTTGCGCCGCAAAGTAGCGGCGGTGGTCCATGTCAACCCACGGCCTGATCTCGGTCAGGTGCACCTGCTTCTTGCCCTTGCGCTTCTCCATCCACTGCTCGATGGCCGAGTCTGCGCGGCGCATGAAGTCGTCGTCGGGCCGGAGCTCCTCGATGTCGATGCCCTCGCGCTCGACCTTGCGCGCCTCGCGGCCCTGCGGCCCGGCGGCGTGCTTGTCAGCGTCCACGCGCTGCTCCTCGACGCAGGTGAGGGTCCGCCACCCCAGGCTGCGGCCGAGGACATCCTGCACGGACTCGGAGACCAGCATCCAGATGGGCGTGAGCTTGAGATCCTTCTCGACAAACTTGACAAAGGCCTTGGCGACATCGGCGACCTGGGAGGGGTCGCATAGCGGATCGCCCGTGATCATGGCAAACTTGTTGTCCTTCTTGACATATCCCACGGCCGCGCCGGTGCTCGCGTGCCTCCAGACCTCGAACCGGTCGTCGAGCCACGAGGTGTTGGTGGCGTCGCCGTAGTTGGCGATGAGCTTCTCGAGCGGGTACTCTCTGATGCCCTCGGGCCTGGCGTGCTTGGTGTCGCAGTCTGGGTGGGGGAGTCGCACGTTGCGCTCGGGCAGTGACTTGGGGTCACGGTGGTACATAGTCGCGTATCTCACGTCAACGAGCTGGAGGGTCCAGGCCAGGATGCGCTCCAGGCCGAGACCGGCACCGGCGTGGGGCGGGGCGCCGAGGTCGAATGCTGCGAGGTAGTACTCCATGCCGTCTTCTGACATGCCCATCGACTTCATGTTCTCGCGCAGCCTGGCGGCGTCGTGGATGCGCTGGCCGCCAGAGCAGATCTCCTGGCCACGGATGAACATGTCGAACGAGTTGGTCCACTTGGGATCCTTGGCATCCTTCATGGTGTAGAACGGCCGCGCGTTGGCCGGGAACTTGTCCAGGACGTAATAGTCGGTCTTGTACTTCTCCTTGACGAGTTCGCCGAGGCGGATCTCGTTCCTGGTCGACAAGTCTTCCTCCTCGACATCGATGCCATCGTCGCGCAACATTTGGAGGCCCTCGGTGAAGGGGATGATAGGCGTCTCCTCGAGCCACACGATATCGTCGGACGGCCACCGCTCACGGACGAGTTGGAGTTCGGGCATGGACTGGAGGGTGCGGAACACCTCCTTGATGAAGGTGTCGACTTGGTGGATTACCTCATGGTAGTCCTTTTGGATGGCCATCTCGATGTCGAGACCAGTGTACTCGGCAAGGTGGCGCTTGGTGTTTGAGTTCTCTGCTCGGAAAACCGGGCCGATCTATCTCGACAAGTCAGCTATACTATCCAACCAGGCAAGCAAGGAAGCTGGACATTTGCGGGCTACCAAGTGGGACAGGGCCCGAGGAGGAGATCAGGTGTCGCCCAGTGGAAACAGGAGGGTTGAAAGAGTGTCAGAAAACGCACCTCGTACACCTTGCCAAAGTCGGCAGACACAGTCATCTGCTTGGCAAGCTGGGGGCTCTGGGCCAGGAAGGCGCGCCGGCCAAAGTAGTTGACCTTGAAGACCTCGGCACCGCTCTCGGTTGCGGCGGGCTGTAGCTTGGGGGTCTGGATCTCGATGAAGCCGTCGCGGTCGAGGACCTCGTGGAACTTGCGGGTGACCATGGCCCTGATGCGGAACAGGGCCTGGTTGCTGGGGTGCCTGAGGTCGAGGATCCGGTTGTTCAGGCGGGCGTGGGTGGTCTCTGGGGGCTCGTAGTTGTCGAATGGCAGGTCGTGGGCGGCGTTGACGACGTGGGCCGAGTAGACCTTGATCTCGAGGTCCTTGTGGGTGGCGGAGCGGACCGGCTCCGGGGGCACCTGCAGCGTGCCGGTGACCTGGACGAGCGACTCGGGCTCAAGGCGCTGCACCCACTTGACAAAGTGGGAGGTGTCGTGCTGCAGGACCCCCTGGATGGAGTGGGTCTGGTCTCGGAAGAGCAGGAAGTCGAGGTGCTTTGAGACGTTGCGCTGGTGGTGAATGCGGGCGCGAAAGGTGACCTCGTTGCCGGCCGGGAGCTCAGTAACCTCCCGGATTGTGAGAAGCTCCTTTGCGTCCATGGCCAGGCCGTACCTCGCGCGCGTCTCGTCGTCCTCCTCCTGCATGGCGAGCTGGTCCTCGAGCTTCCTCCGCTCCTCTATCTCCTCGCGTTCGGCCTGCAGCCGCAGCGCCTTGGTCTCTTTCCTTGCGTTTCTCTCCTCTGTGCGGCGGCTGGCCTTGCCCAGGCTCGAGCTGGAGCCGGATGATCTGCTGCGGGCGTGGCCGTTAATGTGGGCATCACCGTTGGTTCTCGCGCCGTGGTCAGCGCTGGACCGTGGCGACAAGGCCCTGAATGCATTTTGCAGGGCTGTCATCTTCAGTGACAGGCAGCCAGGGGCTCTGGTGTTATTGTTGTTGTTGTTGTTATTGCTGCTGACGTGATTGTTGATTTGGGAGTTGTTCTTGTTGCTGTTGTTTGTGCTGGTGCTACTTTTGGTTGTGGTTGTTGAGGAGGTGAAGTCTGGTTCTTCCTTGCTCTTGTTGTCCGCACAGAAGCAGGACATCTAACCGATGAATCAACAGTGTGGGTCAGCAGAATAAATCCCCGGGTTTGGGGAGTATCACTTGGAAGGGTGGGTATTTAGGGCAAAGAGAAAAAAAAAACCCCATGTAAGAGATACGTGTAAATGACGATGAGGCAAGTTGGGTCAGACGGGCCACGGGGGGTTAATAAAGGTACAACAAACAAGTGGCTGGTGTGGACGAGGACTTGTAGGAGGACAAGACGAGACGAAGACGGGAGCGTAGTGTGTCAAGCCTGTCTGCCTCCGTCTGCCTCCGTCTGCCTCCGTTCTCGTCTGTGTCGAAAACAAACCCGGGCCAGCCGCAATGCGCAAGGATGGACGGACAACGACGTAAGAGCTGAGGTGCTAGTCATTCCTTACCTGTCCTTGGTTCCCGGGTGTTCCACAGAATTCTCTGTGTGAGCGGTGCCTCTTGTGATGAGTCCTGCTCCGTCGCCTCCCTGTCTCTGGTATGAGTGACCGGCATGGTGCGGCAGGGCGAAGTGGGCACTACCATTTTGGCCTTGTCTTCTTTTTGCCTTGCAGTAATTAGTGCGATGTACCCAGGTACCGTTCGGCTCTACATAGTAAGTACTGGTACACTAGTTAAAGTCGTGGTCGCCAAATCTGGACTGAGCCCGGCGCCGAATAACACCAGACCGGGCTGGCATTGGGCGAGTGCCGGGTAGAGTGAGTAAGGAAGTCCAGGACGGGTGGGTAAGGAAGTCCAGGACGGGTGGGTCCCTATGACGTGGATGTGGTGTAAGTAAGTGCAGTGTCACAGCGACGGGTTCGTTGCCGGGCCCCCCCTCCAATGCGTGCCGAGGATACGTACCTACGTAACTCGAGCCGCATGCAATTTTTTTTTTTTGGACAGAGATCCTCACAGAGTGGATGTGAAATTGGGCCGGTCCAGGCTCTCTTCTCCCAAGTGGATGATCGCTACCAATCCTGGCAGTCTCAGCAGATGTCCCCACTCACTTATTAGACGCTGACTGGCTGACTGGCAGAGATTACCAGTGCCAGCGGCAAAAGAGATCGAGATGGTAAGATGCCAAAGCGGATCGAAGTGAGGTAGGTGCCTCGGGTTGCCTGATTGCAAGCGTTGCCGGCTTCGGTCGAGAAAGGAACTGGGAATGTTGGCAAGTCCACGGAAGATTCGAAGGAAACCGTGCTCGGGAGCCTTGTCTGTCCCGCCCGCCGAGGTGTGTCTGGGTGTGTGGTCGTTCAGTCCGAACTGTCAGTCAGTCACCTGACTGCTTATTGATTCCAAATGCTGTTGACCTGCCCGAAAAAGGCCATCAAAACCGAGATGGGTGGATGCATTTCCACGTCTCACGGACAGGACAGTGTAGGCAAACGCCCTCCTTTATCTATACAATCCATCCACAGGGCTGAATCTGGATTGTCGACCTATAAACAGTTCGGCCGGGCCACGGCAAGTTCATGCTGCGTTGCTAATTCTCTTGTCCTCTGCCAAGGGCAGTCAAGGAAAGCTTGGTCCTGCGAGCAACAAGCAGCAGATGGCTCGGCGGGCATGGTCGATCTGGCGAGTGAGAGGTGTGAGAGGTGTCGGAGAGCTCGGAGAGGCGGCGCGAACAACGGTAACCCGACCGACCCACTGTCAGCCGGGCACTATCATAATCTGTAGTGGTTGTCCATCCGAAGGTCAAGTGACACAACAGCCACGACAAAGACGTCCAAGACGACTGATCCCTGCAGCTGCCCTGCTGAACCACGAGCACGCATCAGCGTCCACGACGCCATCGCAGCCCCAAGAAGAAGCCCAAGAGGAAGCCCAAGGACCAGAACAGGGCGTTGGATGCTGGGCGTCGTCGCAATCCTACCAGGGTTTGTTGCTGGATGCGTGCGGCCCTGCTAAGGCGCTGATTCGCGGCGCCAATGGCTTGAAGTTGTGGCTGAAGGTGACACGGCCAGCAAAGGGAGACAACCGTCCTTGGCCTGCCTTAGTCCTGCCAGATCTGACGGCGGGCCGCGATTTCTCTGCGACCAATGCCACCCACCTACCCTCGAGGCTCTACACGTGTAGGACATCTGAGCATCTGCCGTTCTCGACGGCCCGCCTGCCTGCCAGTCAGCCCAGTCAGCCAATGTGGACTTGGTTGCAGCTGTGGTGGGTACAAAGTGTTGGTGATGCACATGTGCTCGACCTGGCAGCCTTTCCTGCCTGCCTGGTCGACGATGCTGTTGGTGGAGAACAACGTATCCACACGCTACGATGACGAGTTCCGACTTCCGACAGATCAGATAGATACATAGAGATAGCAGATCGAAATGGGACTGGCCATCCGGAATGGCGAGCGGTGCAACAGGGCGATTTCAGTGGTGGAATGTCACCATCGTTCGGTTCAAAAGCAGTGCGAACGAGGCCCGGAACAAAAGCTCCCCCACCCCCGCAGCGTTTTGACCCCGACCCGTCCTCGTTCCCCGTTTTCCCCGTCCTCGTTCCCCGTTTTCCCCGTCGGCCCTACCTACGTCACAATGGCCCTTCCTGGGCGCATCCCGAGGCTGAGGTAGCCTGACGTCACCTGCTCACTCATCACCCCATTTGCTGACAATGCTACTTTCGTCCAACCCATTCACGAACCAACCCCATCACCCTGGATCGACATTTCCCAGATGCAGATGAAAGCCACGTTTCATGTTCAAGCCCTCATCTCCCCGTGCCTTGCTAGGGAACCAACCCCAGCGATCCACACCCCTATGCTCAACGGGACCTAACCACCTTCTCCTCTGATTGACAGGCCTGCAACGCAAACACCAGGTGTGCTGTGTATGGTCGTCGTTGTGGGCTGCTTAAAACACGATGGGGCTGGTGGGTGTGTCCAATACTAACACCAAAACCTCCCATGGGCTTATCACGAAATGACGTACCCTTGTTTGTCCCCGCCATTTCATCTGAAAACCAGGCTTCCTCTTTCCCCTCGCCTCGCTAAGCAAAATAGCTACCACTGGCACGTTGCTAGAGTCGCAACCAGTCAACAACAACCAGTCCCCGCCCCTGCCCAATTCGAACTCATCATCCAAGACCGCCGTCAGAAGCAGAAGACCACGAGAAAAACAACACAACATGTCCGAGGGTGCAGCTGCCACCTTGGCCGAGCAGCCAGATGTTGCCCAAGAGGCCAAGGACGCCATCGAGAACCCCTCCCTCGAAGTATACCACAACCCCCTCGAACAGTCGTCACGATGGACCCTGGCCACCAGGGCATACGCATACCGCACCGGGGCCTCCATCGCCTTTGGCATGGGCAATATGGCCTCGCCCGCAGTCCCGTCCCCACACAAGACCATATACTTTGACTCGACCCTATCCGAGAAACACAAGGGCAAGGAGAAAATCAAGGCAGACATGTGGACACCAGACCGTCCCTTGTCACGAAAGAGCTCCAGGAGCAGCCTGAGGTCGCTCAACAAGAAGAGGAGCAAGGAGAGCGGTGAAGAGTCTGGCGATTCGCTCAAGCCACCCCCGCTGTCGCGCTTCTCGTCCAGAAACTCGATGCGCGGGGGTTCAGACGACAATGGCGACAAGGGTGGAGGATCATCGCTCCGACCGTCTCTGTCACGGCTGTCGTCCCGAATATCCTTCAGGTCGTCCCACCCGCAGCCGGTCGGGTCGAAGAGCTCCTTATCCCTGCCGACCACGCCGTCGGGCCTCGTCGATAACCCGATGGACCAGATCCCCTCGACGCTCAACCCACAACCCGATCCGACTTCCCGGCGGCCGGCCGTCATCAACTTCCACGGCGGCGGCTTTGTGCTCGGCCAGGGTACCGATGACGGGAGGTGGGCGATGGCGGTCATGCAGGCCTTGGGTGCGGTTGTGTTCTCGGTTGAGTACCGGCTGGCGCCCACGTACCCCTTCCCGACGCCGGTCGAGGATTGTGCGGATGCGATATTACAGATATGGCGGAGGGCGGACGAGTTCTGGATAGACCCCAACAGGATTACCCTGACGGGCTTCTCCGCCGGTGGGACACTGGCCCTGGCGAGCTGGGTATTACTACAGGATCACGCCAAGTTAGGCTACAAGCTCGAGCCCGCCCTGACAGCCTCCATGCCGAGACTGACCCTGTCCACGGGCGACGAGGGCGGCGAGGGCGGCTCTAAGATGCCAAGGACGGCCGAGGCAGAGACGCCACAGCCGGTAGGCCTGATGCTCTTCTACCCGCTGCTGGACTGGACCATGTCACGGCCGCGCAAGCGGCTGACCTGCTCCAAGCCCGAGATGACCCTGCCCCGGTCCCTGACGGACATGTTCGACGCGGCGTACATCTACCCACCCGACGAGCTCAAGGCCAACCTCGACAACCCTCTCCTGTCGCCGGGCCTAATGCCAGACTACCTGGTCGACAAGCTGCCACCAGTGCAGCTGTGCCTGTGTGAGTACGACATGCTCCTGGCTGAGGGCAAGATCTTCGCCGAGCGGCTGAGGGCCAGGGGCAAGGAGGTTGGGTACCGGGTGGTCCCCGAGGCGAAGCATGCTTGGGACAAGCCGCTGCCTTTTAGCCCGCCTGACAACCTCGGGGTCGAATATGGGGAGGCGGTAAGAGCGATGGCGAAGTGGCTGGGGGCAGAAGATGTAGATAGTGGTAATGGTAATCTTACGGACGAGTCTGTGCCCGAGGGAGTACAAGTGTGAAAGGGTTGGGCTACAGGAGAGGAACACTTAATTATAAAGCGATTAGACGTTATAGATGGGGTTATTCTAGAGTTGTATCAGCAAGTGACGTAGAATTTCTCAATAAACACAGCCTCACGGGCATTGATACCGGTACCGTTAACCTATTGCATATGTGTCTACAGGTACTATTTAGGCGAGGAACTTGGGCGGGGCGCGGGTGAAGTAGATGAACTAACAAACATTTGTAGACATTTATTTCTGTCACCAACGACGATCTAATCCATCCTAAAGTCGTGATATTTCATACAGTTGTTGCGATTATATACCTGAGGAATCCTGGGTAAATCAATTGATCCCATTTTACTCGTCTCGGTGGAGAAGAAGGAGGAAGGTCGGGAGGGGTGGACCGGATCTGACCACCGCTTCACGTGACCTCAAACAACCACTGCCCAAATTCGCCTCAGCTCAAGCCAAGTCATCATCGTCGGGCCTAATCAGCCCCAACTCCCCAGCCTCACCTCATATATATATATAAATTGATACACGCATGTATCCACACAGACGTACGCCAGTATTACTTCCTTTTAACTGATCGAAGTAGACCAACCACATCCCCCCCCCCCGAAATGTCAAAGTCCAAGCAGAAGCGCAAGGCGCAGCAGAGCCAGCTGCAGCAGGCGGGGGGCGCGGCAAAGAAGGCCAAGACGACACCAGTCTTATCAACCGTGGGAGTGGGAGCTTTCGAGCCAAAGTTCCTCAGCACCGTCGTGGCGGAGGAGGACCTCGAGATCACGGTCGACACGTTGCGGGCACTGGTCGAGAACCCAGGCCTGATCAAGTCAAAGGCCTGCAAGGACCTCCGGACGGCCGTGTTTGAGTTTCGCAAGGCGTGCACCACGGGGTTCAATGCTGCAGGTTGGTGCTTTCTTCTTATCCACTTCCCTTCCCTTCATTTTTTTCTTCTTCAAGTAAAACATAATATAGAAGCACTTACTCGTCCTGGATACTGAATCAAGACATATACAAACACCAATACTAACACACTCCTAGGCGACTCAAACCTCACATCCCGCATAAGCGGTGCCCTCGCCGACGGAGGGCACACCGAGGCGCGGGTGCTGCTGTCCGAGATGCGCATCCGGCAGCAGAAGCCCAAGCTCGGGGCCCTGTGCCGGTGGGTGCGGGACCTGGACGTCATCAGCGGGCTGGCGGAGCAGCGCGGGGGACTCGCAAGACGCACCGAGGCCCAGGCTGAGACGCTCAAGGTGCTGGATGCCATCCTGCGCGTGACGGGGCCAGTGGATTACTCTTCGGCCACCCCATCACCAACCGACGACGAAGACGACGACGACGACGACGGCAACGCAGCAGCAGCAGCAGCAGCAGCAGTGACAGCAGCAGTGACAGCCGAGGTGGTTTCATCGCCCCAGGAGCCTGCAGGCACGTTATCAGTGCGGCCGGCCTGGGACCTCCGCGGGGCCAGCAGCC
Source organism: Diaporthe helianthi (assembly GCA_001702395.2). Taxonomy (NCBI): domain Eukaryota; kingdom Fungi; phylum Ascomycota; class Sordariomycetes; order Diaporthales; family Diaporthaceae; genus Diaporthe; species Diaporthe helianthi. Next base: position 42,323 of record MAVT02000070.1, on the reverse strand, counting down.
ATCACCACCCGCGGCGGATGGTCTACTCGTCGGTGCTAGATGGTACGCTGGCGTCGTCGATGCCGGCAGGCCTGCGGGGCCAGTTCCGCGTGATCCAGACGGTGCCGGGACCCGAGCGGAACCCGCCCAACAAGCACCCTGCGACCGTCTACGCCTCACGGGACGGGGCCATCGCCCTCGCCCCCGCGACATCACCCCATGCTCCCAAAACGACCCACCACTCGCACCCGACCGTGCCGGGTCTGCACCTCTTGCGGGATGTCTTGTCCGCGGGCGAGTGTGAGCGCATCATCGGCGCGGCCGAGGGCGTGGGCTTTGCGCCTGATGCGCCGGTGCGGCCTGGTGGGGACAGTCCCGCGGCTGCCGAGAATAGTGTGCTTGCACATAACTTCTACTGGGTCGTCGACGAGGAGTTCTGTCGGGGCCTCTGGGCGCGAGTGGAGCCGTTTGTCCCAGAGCGCGTGGGCGGTCGAAAGGTTCGGGGGCTGAACCGACGCTTCCGAGTCTATCGATATGTTCCGGGAGCCGAGTACCGGGCGCACATCGGTATGTCATTAATTGTCTTTGCATTTCTTCCATGGTTGTTTCTTAGACGACCCACGACAAAATACTGACACAGGGTCTAGACGGCGCCTGGCCTCCCTCAGGCATCCTCCCCGACGACACCTACCAGTACGATGCCAGCCCGCCCGATGCCAAGCAGTCCTCGCTCTTCACCTTCCTGGTGTATCTTAACGACGACTTCTCGGCGGGCGAGACGACCTTTTTCCTCCCCTCGTCGCGTGAGGGCACCCTCAACGCATATCCTGTGAGGCCCATCCAGGGCAGTGTGGCCATGTTCCCCCACGGCGAGACCGAGGGCAGCCTGCTGCACGAGGGGACCGGCGTGATGCGGGAGGAGAAGCCGACTGCAAAGTATGTCATCCGGACTGATGTGGAGTATGATGTTGATCCTGGGAGGGACTAGCTTTGTCCTCATCTTTGGCCTTGGGGTAGGGGGGTAGGGGGTTGGTTAGATAGATAGATAGTACGTGGCATAGGCGGGTCGCCATGTTCCAATGTTTCTGTCATACCAGTTGACCTTGTCCATCTGCTGTCCTATAGCATAACTGGTAGACGGCTTCACAACCCTGAGTGGCAACCCACGGGGATTTGAAATGATGTTCTCAGATATACCGTTGAAATAGACAGCCAGCTACCTACCTACCCATTTCCTTATGCAGACAAAGACCGTTTACAAGCGCTATCTCGAAACCAAAACCAGAACAAAATAGCCAACATCACGACACAATGCGGAAATCATACACACATGCCCAAACGTCCCAACCAATGATATGATGATGCTGTCTCGCCCAGTCGCGTGTGATACATCTTTATCCTGTGTTTCTTTCTCGCTGGAATCCCAATTTTAAACTCATATGCACCCCTATCTCTTGTTCCCCGCACCTAAGCGCCGAATCGATTCGTGTTGTCCAAACTATTCCTCACTCCCAGGTGCCTGTCATGTATGTTTACCCAGATGCCACCCTGATCACATGCATGCAGTGTGCTATGTTGTTGTCTCTGAGTCATCTTCCTCCAGGTTTCTCCCAACAACAACAACAACCCCCCGGGTTTCTGAATCAGGTCTTTTTTCTTCATCATTGTTGCAAAGTCTCACGCAAAACTACTCGAAATGGTAATGGCCGTAGTGTAGACCATCCCCACGATCCCCAACACCATGAGAACCATATCGCCAATCTTCTCTCCCGTCGTGGACGCGACAGCCTTGTAATGTAGGAAGGCAGGGTAGACATAGACAAGCGGCACACAGGCGACACTGCCGATGAGCGCGACGAAGCGGTCCAGGTTGGTGCTGCCGCCGATGCTGATGGCGCAGCAGACGACGACGAGGGCCGTGCGGAAGGCGTTCTTCTTCCACTTGGTGAGCAGGTCCTTCTTGCCGCTCCTGTGGCCAAACAGGCGGCCCTCGAGGATGCGCATGGCGGGGAAGAGCTGGACCGGGTTGCCGATGAGCACCGCCAGTGCGTAGAGGAACTGGACCGCATTGACGAGCCGCGAGGACTGCGGGAAGTTATTGATGACCTCGATCTGGGTGCGGTCGCCAAAGGTGGCGTAGCACAGGGCGCCGACGGACGTGAAGATGGCCGTGATGATGAGCATGACGAGCCCCAGCAGATACTCAAACTTTTCGGGTTGGCGCATGGAGGCGTGGATGGGGATGATGAGGCCGATACCCTCAAATGTAAAGATGGAGGCGCCGATGGTGAGGGTGTAGGCCTGAGGGTTGAAGAGCTCGACGGTGGGGCTCATGCCGTTGGTGACGAGGTGGGAGATGTCGTACTGCCAGATGTAGCAGAGCCCGATGAGGATGAAGGCGTCGGCGAGGGTGGCGGCGGCGCCCAGCTTGGAGATGTTGCGGATGAAGCTCAGGGGCACGAGCAGCAAGGCCTGCAGGGCGATGAGGGCCTTGATGCCGAGCGGGTTGGCGCCGTCCGAGACGGCCGCCAGGAAGCTGAACCAGTTGTCGGCGACAAAGACGAGGCCGGTGCAGACGAAGCCCAGCTGCGACAGGGTGATGCTCGTGAGGATGACGTTGCGCATCCACGGCCCGGCGATGGCCTCGCCGATCTCGCCGTAGGAACCCCCACAGAATGTCCTGCACTTGAGCAAGAGGTGGAAGGCCCACATGGAGACGGCGGCGACGGAGATGAGGCAGATGGAGGAGAAGAGGATGCCGCCGTTGTAGAAGGCCTTGGGCAGGAACATGATGCCCGTGCCGACAAAGGCCTTGAGAAGGGTCAGGAACGTCTTTGTGGTGCCAGCGTCGCCCTGCCGCCTCAGCACACGCGACGACTTGCGGCGGACGTGTTGTGGGCGGCGGCGGATGAGCGGGCTGGTCTCGTTGGCAGCCCCGTGCTCGTGCTCGTCGCCCATGGCCTGCTCGGAGGGGGTGGCCTCCTCGTCGGTGACGCCCTCGTCGTCCGAGTCGGCCAGATCCTCACCGGCAAAGGCGCCGTACAGGTCGAGGAACTCGACAAAGCTGCGGGTGATGGGCATGCTGGTGCCGCCCTGGAAGCCCCGCGGCCGCTGGGTGCTGTGCTTCTGCAGGACATGATGCCTGCGGAAGCCCTGGATCTGGTTGATGTCGCCTGCCGTCAGCTCGTTAGCCGGCGATTCGGTCCGCACCGGGTGGGAGAAGGTCATTGCCCGCTGGATGCCGGCAGGCTGTGCGGTGCTCTTGAAGAGATCGCGGTGGATGTCACCGCCCTGCAGCAGCAGCGAAGACTCGACGTGGTGGTCTGAATCATCGATGACGGCCTCTTCCGGCACGACGGAGCCTGGGCCGGCCGGGACAGCATTGGAGTCGGTATAGCCGGCAGCGGCGGTTCCGTCAAAGCCGTCGAATGCGGCCGTGTAGCCGTCGGGCAGGTGCTCAGCCACGACGGCGGCCACCCTCTCCTGGTCCTCGTCCCTGGGATTAAAGGACCCAGACACGCTGTTGAGGCGGTTGAGGACCTCCTCGGGGATGTCTCTGTAGGAAGACATTGCCGTGCGTCGACGGTCAGAGAATGGGCTGCGGCTTGGAATGACTTATGATGTCAACCAACAAGCACAGTCGAGGTAAGTGAGGATTGTGTTTCTGGGGCTAAAGGATAGGAAGAGCCACTTTGGGAAAATAAGCGAAACGCTAGAGTCGTCTAAAAAAAACAAAACAAAAATGTGAGACCTGTTCTCTGTCCTGCAATAAATGAATTTATACCATTTCGTGTGAGGTTGTTTCCCCTTGCTCTCACATGGTAGGCAATTGGTAGTGTTGTTGTTGGTGGTGTCTTTTGATCGTTCCTGACACGGTACGACGGTGTAAAAGGTTGTGCAGGTGCACGATGAAAAAGGTGCTAGTGCGAGGTGAGAAGTTGGAAACGTTGTTGGGATTTGGTTTGGCCTGGGACGGACAAACGGTGAGTGAGTGGCGCCTGACGCCCACCGACAAGCTTTTTCCTTGCTGCCCACTTTACGGAATACCCCAGGTTGTTGCACCAGCCACATTGAGGTGGAAAAAAAAAGGAACAAAGCAGGTGGGACACAGTGACTTTCACACAGTGCACATTACCTACACTACTCCCTTAATCAGGACCCCTTAGCCAAACCGGGCAGCACTATTCCTGGCCTAAGAGGTCACCAGGCACCGCCTCGACCGTGATGACGCAATTGCAACATTCACCGTTTGCTGCATCCTACCAACCCTTTGAACATGCACGTTAGTAAAGTTTGAACTTCATGCATCGACTACACTAGGCCTAATACATTCCTGGGTATTTCTTCCCCGCAGTGACTTAGGTATCCAGACGACAAACACACTCGAAATTTCCACATTGCCAAGCTACCACACCACATCAAAGCACCCATCAATTGCTTCGACTTTCATGTATAGTTACGAAATGCTGAAACAGCGCAACTCCTAAAGCTTGATTAATAGATATCTCTCTTCGATGATGGCGTGGCTATGGTCGCATGCCCAGAGTGCTGCAGTACTGGGACGGTTCCAGGGATCGATGGCAGGCAACGAGGTTGAGGTTAATAAAAAAGTGTTCCGAAATGACTGATGGTAACAAGCGATACCAGAGCCCGGTCGTTGACTCGACATGCCTTGTGCAAAGACCCTAGGCGTCATCCTCCGGCTTCTTCTTGAGTCCCTCCTTCGGGTCCTCCTCTAGCCCCAGGCCCCTCCTTGGCTACCTAGGTACACTTTTGGGCTCGTCCTTGGGTGCAGAGGTGCTGCCGGAGTTATTTGCCTGAAGCACTTGCAAAATTCGGGTGGCATGGACAATGAGAGCACTTGAGGCTCCTTCAGATCCTCAAAGAACATGGTCAGATCCGTGTTGGCGTTTTTCTCGAGGTGCAGTGGTATGGTTCTTTTCGACTCGTCCCTGATTGTCTCGATGTCGGCGTCAGTGTCGATGATGAGGCGGACAAATCGTGCCGTCACTGCGGCCAACTCCTGTGATCCAGCTCCGTCGTGCCCAGCTGCTCCTTAGTCACAAACAAAAAGCCAGCTACCCACGGGGTCACACGCAAAGATGTGATGCTGAGGACCACATACGGAGTCGGCCATCTTTCGCCGTTGCAGTTGTTTTTCCGTTAGTGCGTTGTTGGTTTAGTTACCCTGCCTACCGTGGGTTGATGATGGGTTGTGGAAGAATGGCAGTGGGTGGTGCTGTGTGAGGTGGCTCAGGGGAAGATGGAAATGTTGTGTTGTTTTTCCAGTTCACGACGAGGATGTCGCATCTTGGGAGGGCTGCAGCTCCCAGCAACAGGAGTATTGGCTGGCTGGCTCTGTCCACCAAGTCGACATAGCAGTAGTAACTTAGAACCAGCAGGTTCCCATTCGAACCTGCCTGGGCAAATGTCAATTCTTTACTTGAGCAAGTGTTGCCTCCGTGGATGTCGCGGCTTTGCCAATAGTTGCCAGAACATCCTCAAGTGCTCATACTCCTCTACACAGCATTTGAAACATGAAGATGACTTGGTCAATACAGGACAGCCCATAACAGATCATGCCAAGCTGCATCTAGAATACCCTTTCCCCTTTCTCAGCTTCACGAGTGATCTTGCACAGCTGGTCGATCATTTCTACAAGAGGGCAGTTCTCTCTGAGTACCCTAGGGTAGGTTGGTTAATTGTTCCAAATTCAGTTCAACATGTTCATGCACCTGGTATCAATACAATCTCAGCTACTTGGTGACCCCCATGGTACAGCCACCATCAATGAAATCGGTCCCGGGCCAGATATTTTGTAGCAGTCCACAGGTTGCTGATTCTTCTAGATGTCTTGACCCGAGAGGCCATGTTTAATGATAGAAGCCTTTGAAAGCCACCTGGGTATGCAAGTTGTTCTTAAACAGTAAACGTTCCCTGGTGAGTGGGGGGGTCACCAACCTTTTGAAAGGCTACTTAAGTACCCACTCACTCATGAGCTTGCATAATAAAAGGCGAGAAACTGCAGTCATCCTGGAACAATCGTGTTTTTCACCGGGCCACTCTTCGTGTCGTCAACAGAGGCAATCCGTGAATGGTAATGTTGTGATAAGCTATGCCCTCACATTTACGATGGGGGTGCTGATCTATTTTTGTACCCATGTCCCATCACAGTACAATTCTATGACAGGTTTGTGAAGGCCATGCACGGGCACTTAAGTATGTATATCCTGTCTATTGCTCCCTTGACGCTATTCCAAGTTGCTGTATCAATCCGGGCCCTGCCAGTGGGGACCTTGGAGAATCAGAAGCACCTCTTTCATGACTCTATGCTTTGCAAGCCCAAGAACTCGCGGCCCGGCCGTTACAACGGCCCTGTGCAGGTGTGTTGCCTTCCCATGGTTGTTACGGGCCTCATAATCTTCTCACCCAGCCCCTCTTACCATTAATTAACATACATGGACCGGAGCTTCAGCGGGACCCTCTCTGATAAAAAAGAGGAATCTTCAAGGTCAACAATGTGAATGCGTACAACCATCTGGTACGCCGGATATACATGGCTATTCCTCACAGCCAGTCAACTATGGCTTACATATATACCCTAGCACTTGAGGGTAGGTACTCGCCTCACCTGAATGAATTATGCGGTGTGCCTGAGAAGCTTGCGGTATGTCCCATGACCATCTGGGCACCGGATTCGCATAAATCCTATATTTACTAGGCACCCTGGAAATCCGCCTAAAATTTCGACTGATAGATCAATATCTCGTGCCCAGGTGCCACTTTGACATCTCCTCAACACCAGAGCTCGGGAAAATGCGTAGGAAGCCCGCAGCGGCCAGACTTTGATCGCCCACATGTGTAGTCACACGAAAGATATTTTTGGATGTGGTATGCTTGGCATGTTGTTGATAACATTCTACCGTCGCCATTACTACCTTGATTTGGAGAGCCGAATTTATCCTGCAATATAAATGCATGCACCATAGGCCACACAACATTCTCAATTCGGTACCTGCGGATCGTTCTCTGCACAGCCAAGTCTCGATGTCATCTTTTTCAAATTCCCTTCACCCGGTAAATACCTCTTTACAATTTGCATCCCGCGCCTTGAGGCCAGATATACGACTCCCCGGGTGATTTGGTAGGCATTCTAGGTACCTAGGTATGTACTAACCTTGGAAAAACCTGCGGGTCCACGAGGTGTCTACCCATTCAGCCCGAATACCCGAGCCGGATTTTGAGCTACAACCTACAGGTACCTAAGTAGGTATTGGCCAAGACAAGTTCCGAACAATATAAAAAATCCAGGGTCCTCCCGCTGATCATGATGAATACCCTATGAGCAGTTCGAAGCTCTACAAACCAGAAACTGCACACCAAAGTCTGCTATCAGAGCCACGATGCGTTGGCTAACTCTCGCAAACGCGCTGCCAGTGCCAGGGCTACTCCTGCTCGGCCGAGGAGCCGCCTCGGTCGTCAACGCGCCGGATGCGGCAGCACCAAGGCTAGGCCGGGGTTATAACGGCGTCCTGGACGGGGGCAATCCATTCAATTTCACTCTCTCGCGACGCCAGGGCACCACGGCGCAATGCGGTGCGACAGCCAACGGTGCTCGGTGCTCAGACAACCTCTGCTGCTCTCAATGGGGGTTCTGCGGCTCGTCGGACATGTACTGCTCCAACGTTGCGGGTTGCCAGCCAGCCTATGGGGCATGTGAAGGCTCGGTCACTACGACTACCTCTGCAACGACGACGCCGACACCCACCACGACAAGCAGCTCATCTTCTTCAATGGCGACGACGACAAGCTCTTCGTCGACCACTGGTACTACCAGCACCACAACCACCAGCAGTAGCAGCAGCAGCAGCAGCAGCGCCACGGCAAGCCCAACCGTTGGCCTGCCACCTGGCCAGAGTACCACCCCCGACGGGACATGTGGCAACAACAAGTCGTGCCTGGGATGGTCCTACGGGCAATGCTGCTCGCAGTTTGGATACTGTGGTGATTCGGATGTGTACTGCTCCCTAATTTCAGGGTGTCAGGCCGAATATGGTCTATGCGAAGGATCCTCCCCGCCGACAAGTACACCGGCCCCGCCACCAACAACCTCCTCGTCAACAAGCAGCTCTTCCGCTTCATCGACAGCCACAACAACCTCGGGGACCACAAGCACCAGCTCTAGCAGCAGCAGCGCGAGCGCCAGCCCGACACCTGGTCTCCCGCCGGGCCAGAGCACCACCACGGATGGCACGTGCGGAAACAACAAGTCTTGTATCGGGTGGCAATATGGGCAGTGTTGTTCCCAGTTTGGATACTGTGGCTCCTCTGATGTCTACTGTTCTCCGGTTGCAGGGTGTCAGGCGACTTATGGGACTTGTGAGGCGGCGTGAATGCTGGGAAGGAGGGTCTAGATCACTACTTAGGTACCTAGGTAGAGCTATGAGACCGCCATAGTCAGGGAATATCATTTTTATTCCACACTTTCCTCCTAAGGCTCTTGTGCTGATGGTTTCGTGGATAGGTATTGGCCTCCTGAACTGCAAGATGACCTTGCGTAGCGATTCCAAAGTTGCTTTGTTGGGAATGACAAATTACTGTCTTGGCGTGGATGATCAATCCATATGTCTTTGATGACAGTGGGAAAAGCATGCGAGCTGGAAGCTGCTCGTGTGGGCTTGGCATGGGGAATTAGGTCTGATGGCGACTGGTGCTGACAACGAGTTGCACAGCTCTAGAGTACCGAAGTAGCAGCACTTGAGGAGTCCCATATGTTGGCCAACACCCACTCCATCGTGACTTCGATGTCAAAGTATGTAGATAGATAAAAAGTTACATAGTTGAAATAAAATATGTCTCTGAGCGTTTACCACTGTATGAAGGGACCGTACGCCTTCGGGTTGTCTACGGATCAAGAACAACACCACCTACGGATTAAGAACAACACCACTGAAGTCGGCAGGCAAGTTCAGCAGTTGAGACGCCGATCGGTTTGTACATCTCGAGCTGGGGACCTCTGTAAACACACCGAGGTAATTTGTGATTCATGTAACGCGTTTTAAAGCCCTGGGATTATCGAAACATGTGAGAGGTTGGAATCACTGTGGAATTGCTCGCATCAGCCGTGGCAAAGAACCTTTGAAGGTGTGGTCGACACAGGGGCGTTGCAAGAGCCCAAGGACTCTATGACTGCCAGATCCTGAAGTCCGGCCACTGAGATCCCGACGTAGTGTAACTACCTAGGTACCTAGGTAGGTATGTAGCATTTGCATGAGTGAAATACCAAAGGTTGGTTCTAGCAGCCAAGTCGTATGACCATCCTGATGTGTCAAAGAGCCCATGTGCATGATAATATTGTGCTGAAGTCACGGATACCTTTGCCCACGCCGATTTGATCCAGCTTCTGTTGTAAACAATAGTCCGACTTTGGCAACAGCCTCTTCCCAGTCATCTCCTTGCACATAGTCAGTCAGCCCGGTTTCTCTTGAGATTTGCACCCACTGCCTTCTTAGGCCTGATAAGAGCGGCCATCCATGGGGAAGGGGGAGGGGGGGTTGTTCGCCGTCAAAAGTGCACTGAGAACAGCTACTGCAAGCCGTCATAAAATCCACAAGTACAGCACTCATCCATCTCTAGAGCTCTTCGTGATCAAGTGAGACAAGCCTACCTAGGTACCTAGGTATTTACTTCAGGAAGTCCCCCTTCGTCTTGGCCAGCATCTCATCAAAATACGGCTGGAAAGCAAGCCAACCCTTCTCCGGGCCGCCAACACTCTGCGCCGAGAACTTGCACTCATCCTCATCAATGAGCACCTTCTCATACCCACTTCCCGCCGCAGCCGCATCCGCCAGCAGCTGCGCATGACAAGTCCGGTCCAGCGACATGAACCAAAACGCAGCCTCGTCAACACTCTGGCCCACCGTCAAGAGCCCATGATTCTGCAGTATGACGGCCTTCCCGTTCCCCAATGCGACAGCAATCCTCGCCCCCTCCTCCGCATCAACCACCACGCCCCCAAAATGCCGATACACAGCGTGGCTCCCGTAGAAGCGCAGCGAGTCCTGCGTGATCATGTCCAGCTCCCGCCCAAAGGCACTAAACGCCTTGCCGTGGACACTGTGCGCATGACAGGCGGCGTGGACGTCCGGGCGGCCCTTGTGGATGGCGCTGTGGATGGTGAAGGCGGCGGTGTTGATGGGCTCGTCGCCCTCGACGATGGCGCCGTCCTCGTCGACCAGGATCAGGTCTGACACGCGGATCTGGCTAAAGTGTACCGACAAGGGGTTAAGCCAGAAGTGGTCTGTGAGGATCGGGTCGCGCACCGAGATGTGGCCAGCTACCCCTTCGTCGTAGCCGCGGTCTGCAAACACTCGGAAGGCGGCCGCCAGGTGCTCCTTGCGGTACTGCCGCTCTTCTTCGAGGGTGGCGAAGCGTGGGTAGCTGCGGATGCGCAGGTCGCGGCCGGACTTGGTCTTGCCGAGGGACTGGACTGCAGTCGGTGGTGCCCTGTGGGGTGTACCGGTACTTGCATGTGGTGTTGCAGCCTGCTGCTGGATCGAGGCGAGGGCTCGAGTGCTCGACGTTGTGAGCTGTCGTCCACAGGCTGCGAGTGCTCGTGCTCGAGCCGCCGACACTGCTCGATTCATGGTGAGTTTGGGGGCGGTAAATGTCACGGAAATCACGAGAAACACTTGGCTGTGACTACCCCTAGGTACCTTAGGATCGATACATCAAAGTTGGTGACCGGGAATATTCAAGTGTTGGCATCCCCACTGGAATTGCGCCACCACCCCCGCGTTTCCGCAACGGCGCCGGGCCGTAAACCCGGGGTAAATAAGATGGCGTATGAGAAGCTATGGGGTCGGGTTGTCAGTCTATGATAGCCTGCAGGCAACCAAGGCTCGAGCCTCGAAGGACACATTCACCCCGGATCTAGTACAATTTTTGTTTTGGAGACTTGAGAAACTTTCTGATAGAAAAGTTAGCTCGAGGTTTTGAGAAACTACCGAGGTATTTGGAAAGGATCTGCTAAATAAATTGTCGCAATGAGTTGCAGCATACTTAAGTAAGGCCGAGGTCTAGAGAACCTCGTGCCACTGCCTCTGGAACATCAATGTTTAATCTTGGACAGGCCGCAGATAGTCAACCACCTGGGCACCTTCTCCAAGTCCATCATGCCAAGCTCGACAAGCTTCTTCATCCCCCGTATGGACCCTTCCTGCTGGGCGGTTTAGGAGGCGGCTCGGCTGCAGCGATCTTCTTGGCAGTCTCGTGCATCTAACGTATTCTCTTGATCACCTAGATATAATTCTTGACTTGCTGACGGTTGACTTGACAGCTTTCAGACCTTGTGGTTGGCAGTCAACGGAATTAGAACGTGGCGGCAACTTGCAGCGGTGACATGTTTGGTACGTAAGCCCACGAGTTGAAGATGGCCTGGCCGCCGGGCTTAAGCGTACGGTAAGCCTCCTTGACGGCATCGATGCCGTCGTTGGGGAGCACGAAGAGCAGCGCGTTGCTGATTGTCAGGTCAAAGGTGTCGGTGGCGAAGGTTAGGTGGTTGGAATCCGTGTTCACGCCCTCCTCGTTGGTATCGTTTCCCTTGACTGATATGCTCGCGGGGTCGGCTTTCAGGGAGGCGACTACCGCTGCCGTGTCGGCCCCGGTGCCACAGCCGTTGTCATAGACCGTAGCTCCGCTGGCATTCCGGGGGATCAAAGTCAGAGACGCCTTGGCGAGGTTCTCCATGCTATCGGATACGAGCTCACCATAAAGCTGAGGTGTCGGCTGGGTGGCCTGTTTGGGAACGAACTTGACCTTACCCTCGGGGTGGTTCATGGCGGGCGTCTAATGAGAGCCTCGGGATGATGGAAGATCCTTACACGCACGCATGGGTTGAGAAGGTAAACAATTATGGCTGAGAAGGTGAAAAGGGTGGACATGGCGAGTATGGAGGCCCCGACTGTCAGCTTTTCCCATAATTAAGGGGTATGGTCGGCGGACGGCCTAAATACATCTAGTCTTTGACTCAGGCTGCGTCGTTGGTTGCGTTGGTAATCAAGAGGACTTGGCAGTAAGGAGTGCGGCATAAGCACTTGAGGTCAATGGAAGTCTGACCGGGGGCGCCAATGCTAACATGTTTGGGCTGACATTGAAGTTCACAGGAGCGCCAAGTAGTGGGTTAGTGTGTTCTTCAGATACATCAATGATCCTCGTGGCTTGAGAGAAATTGTGGGCACCCCGTGCGATCTCATGGCGAGAGCGCCTGGTGTGAAAACATGGTTCTCATTGTTTTCAGGTGGCTGATATTCGCACAGGGAACCACCGTCTACAGGTACCTTATCACGCTATCTGGCTGGTTACCCTAGAGTAACAAGGCCTGGACTACAAAAGACACAAGATCGCCAACAAGATGCATTAATTTCAGCAGAGGAGCGTCAGTATTAGTCCTCGACCATGACACCTGAAAGTCCCTAGAAGGCTACTATTAAAGTCGAAGCCATTTTCGTCAAGAGCATTCATCATCTTTCCGGTCTTCGCACCGTCTTCTTCTACTCCCATGTCGAAAACTTCCTCAAATCCGCAAGCAGAGTGAAGATGAAGTACGAAAAGGGGGGGGGGGCGTCTACATCGGCACCCGCCTCGGCTGCAAATTCATCTCAAATGCTCGGCATGGGACTGTTCAAAATTAGATCTGAGGAATCATTTTCAAACTATATTTTCTATGGAGAAACTTGCGCCATTGTTCCACAATCTATGACGATTACAAGCGAGCAACTATTTCGACATCACTTGCCCTCATTGGTTCTGGAAGCTGGCCTCTCATGAGCTGTTGAAGGAGGTACCTCACGTCACCGGCGCAACCGAAAGCGAGGCTCCAGCCCGCACCACCATGACCGTAAGAATGAACGACCCGACTAATTCTTCCAGCGGGTGTTCGCCGCACCTCACGCTCGACGCGGACATTTCTACCGCGGAATGGGCGTAGTCCCTGGGCAAGTGGGTACTCGTCGTCGAGACGGGCGTTCTTCAACTCGGGGAGGAATGCTTCGCAACGTGCCCTCATTTGCTTGATAACCGGATCCTCAATGCTGAGATTCAAGTCTCTCTGACCTGGCTCAACAATCCCTGACGAAGAGGATTAGTCGCTGAATAGGGTAGGGCCCAGGGTCATGGGTTGCATGTGGAGAGACATACCTCCTATGTAAAGAATTCGGTCATTCCGCGGGACAATAAAGACCATTTTGCTATCCGAGGCCACATCTGCTGAAACAGCAAGAGCCGAGGTGACTTTTGGGAAGTCCTTGCCGTCATTGATGACACGGATCATGGCACCACGCAAGGGGTAACAGCTTGCATCGTTGGCAATTATGGCGCTCCCGCTCCCCGTGCAGTTGACGATCGCATCCGCGGAAAAACGAGCAGCCAACGAGTCCTCAATCAGCAGTAGGTCTTGGTGGATCTCTTCAGTCACAAACCTTGCGCCTTTTGCTCTCACTAGCTGCATTAACCACTCCATGGCAACGTCGGTGTCGATTGCAGGGGCCAGAATCTCGTACGCGTCGACTATACCAAGTTGTGGATTCACGCGATGTTCCTCTGCCAAAGACGGCGTTCGGCGGAATCCCCTCACGCCAGACATGCTAACCTCTCCCATCTTTTTCAGTTCAGTCGGACTCTCATGAATTGGGCGGGGAAAGAAAAACCCGGAGCGCCTCATTACCACGCCAGAGCCTTTGTCACCCGATGTCATGGCTGCGAGCTCGTCCCAGATGTGATATGATGTCATGGCCCATCGCTTGGAATGATGGAGAGAGATCTTGTCGACATGTTGGCCACACACTGCAGGTGGGTATTCCCAGAGCGCCCCGGCGATCTGGCTTGTCAGGCGCTGAGCCTTAGTCCAAGAGGCCCACTCTTTGGCCATTATCGTGACATGATGTCCGGCGTCAAGGAGCGTCCAAGCGGTGGTGAGACCTATGACACCAGCCCCGATGACTAGGAAATGGTGTGATCTCTCATCTGGTTGGATAACTGTTGAGGGACTGGGGCTGATGTCGTGATGCAGACGAAGTGGTGATGGACTCATGATGATCAAGCGAGACAGGATTTGCAAATGGCTGATAACAACGTGATGGGTTGGCTCAAGGACAAATATTCAAGTGCGCAAGTAGGATGGTAGAATCCGTTTGTTGAGCAATTGTGTCGATGGGTAGAGCTCTGCGTGGGTTATATCAACCTTCCACAGATTTGATGGATTGCTTTATATCGAAAATAATTTGCGCACATGCCCAGAAAGCTGAGGAGAAGTATCGCATGTATTCGCCTTTATATACACTCATTCCAGCACTATAGGTCTAGGATTCAACTCGCGGGATATGAGTAAAGTTTAAAAAGCGGAGCCTTTTATCCAAGGCGATGGGAAAGTGTTACAATTTTGCACTGGAACAGGGGCGGGTTTTGGACATCTGACAAGCGTAACGGTGGTTCTCATTTTCGCCTAATAAAGATTTTATTGCTTCCTACCTAGGTACTTACTGTTTAGGATTTCTTCTCTCCACATTTTCATCATTTCACATGATTAGTATGGTGTTCTCCATCCCATAGCTATAGTATGGTGTTCTCTATCCCTAGCTATGAGCGGATAGTATAGACATTGAAATAGAACACGGATAATCGCGCCTATAAAAGTAGAAGCCGCGCCTACATTGCATAACTAGTTATACAGCCCCATGTACACGATTTCTTTTTATAATAGGTAAACTATAGTCAACGTTAACGTTCATGCATCTACTAAAATATCATACTTTACAGAAAACTAATATTTAACTATGTGGAGATAAAGTATTTAGTAGCGGACTATTTATTATTAGGAAGAGAATATGTTGCGGGCGTGACGTGTAGAGGATAAAAAAGGCCCTACTCCGGGCAGTGCGATAAGGTTAAATAGCATACTTTAATTGCTGGGCAGCGGCTTAGCACACAAAATGTGCGCACCATCTATTTTTTCCAGGCGGGATTATCCGCGTTCTTAAAATAACGGAACTTCAATGAGCAGTACTCTCCTGCGTGACAGACCCAGCCTTTTACCTACTTAAGCATATTACCTAGGTACTGACTAACTGCTAAGTTTACACTGCGCCACCCACGTACATAGGTAGGTAATCAGTTGACAGCATTTGAAACCAACGATGGTTGATCGGCAATTTAGAGTACCCCATGTAGACCCTTGGGAAAGTGTGGGCCGACGATGGCACGAGCGTTTCTTGGAGCAGGAACAATATATTGTATATTAGCTCATCCGCCCCGGTCCCCCCTCAAATTCCTTTCAGCACCTGGCACACAACGTCTGAGCTTCATCAACAACACTCCTTTAATTCCCAAAGGGAACGATGAGTTAACGGCGTTGACTAATATCGTGAAAATGGTGTCCCGGATCCTTGAAGTATAAGCAACTCTAGTAATCAACCCAATAGTTGTCACCCCGGACTTATGAGACCCGTTCGAAACCCGCATGAGGATGTTGGAGGTCCGGGGTAGCGTCAGATCACTGAGCAGTTGCGACATAATCTGGGCGTTCGGGGTAGTTTAGCAGGAGTAACCGAGAAAGAAGGTACTTAAGTACTGCGTGAAAAGGGCCATTACTATGTCATGTTCTTACCTGGGTAGAAGCTGACGCGGTGGAACTCATTAACAAGGGCACACATGGCGTTCACGTCAAGACAATATTTGGATTGATTCAACGCATAACATCCTACACATCTGAAAGATTGCATGCCTCTATTGCAACCACGTTACGTATGTGCATTGTGCTATTTGTGGGGAATACCTTTGGCATGGGCGGCTACTTCTCCTAACTCGCCAAGCTTGGTGCTGACTCTCACCACCCACATCCGAACACCAACTATATTGGTGGCCGCGGAGAGGGGGTGGGCGTTTCTTAAAGGCCAAGATTCATCCCTAGTGCTGAGGTGTGAGAAGTAGTTACCACGAGTGCAGGCAATTTGCTGGCCGCGCGGCTCGGATCAATTCACACGAGTGCGAGCGGTCGGTACTCCGAGTTTCACTTGCGGGGATCAGCCATAGGGACCACGGGCTGGCAGAGAAGATCTGGAAGGTTACAAGTCAAGCGAGGCGCCGTGACCCTTGGAATAGTATCTTTGTACCAAGCTTGTCCTCGATTCTTGAATACCAGGGCAAGACTCGGACAGCCCCAAGATGCAGCTGGCAATGTTCAAGTTTGCCTGATCCGTGCTGCCTTGGAACGCAATGTCCGCCTACGCTCGCGCTGGGCAGACTTCGACCACCCAAAAACCCTCCTCATCCTCCTCTTTCAGCAGATTTTGCGTGTGTGCTTGCCCAATGATGGAGGTCAAGGGCGCCGTGACTCCTGCTCTTATTCGCGCTCAGCGGATTGCCCAGATGTATAATTAAAAATTTAACTTGAGGCAGTCCGAGTCATTCTAAAGTTCACGGCTACCGGCTGCGGGCCAATTCATCACGGATTTGGGATGCCTCGCAGTCAGCAAATCGGTTACATACGCGCGTTCCGGCGAGAATAATACTCTTCTGTGTTAGGATAAAGTTGAAGGACTACCTTTGTGAGTCTGGCGGTCTTAGTTGATAGGCACTCTTCAACACGCCAATTGGAAATATTGAGCGACGCCAATCGACCTGCTTGGGAAACGACACAATGAACATTAAATTACAGCCTTGGCAGAACTATTCGTGGATTTCTAATCAATTGTACCGAGACGCCTCGTGGAATCTTTAAAGCACATCCTAGATTCCAGAGGTTGCTCACACAACAGGCAAAAAGGATGAAAAAGGCAGACCTAAATAACCTTGGCCTTAAGGCTTCATTCACCTCATGATAGGGTGCATCCGGGCAACAGGGAGATAATTACATACCTAGGTAAGTAGCAAAGACTCTTGTGTCCCGGCGCGCAACCCCTTTATTGTCTGTCTGGCTAGGGGTTTAACCCTCATATTAACAAGGGCAAGGACGCACTGAGCGAATTATCTCGTGTACAGGCGCAGCGTTTAGAGTCGCTTCGCAGGGGAGGCCACACCCGACCCGGAATATAGGCGTCGCTCTGAGTCTCGGTAGCTAAAATACTGGGGGCGACCGCACAGCCAGACTTGGCATTCAATGATGTCCAGGACCAGTCTGACCAGATGCAAAAAGCGGAGCAAGCAGTACACGTGTACCACAGTAGGGCAACGAACGGCTCCACCCCTGGGCGATGGCCGAGGGGGGGCCGGCCGTGCCGACTTGGTATGTCATTCGAAGGGTCGGCCGTGTAGGGCAGGAACCTTACGCCTCTTCGGCACGCAAATAGTGTGGTTATAGGCAAATAATGGCAGGTAACCAACGAGGTTACCGGCATAATAAATAGAGCAGATGTGAATTTGATATAACCTTATTTCATGAACTTGACTCGCAAAAACAGCTGCAAGCATAAACCATGAGGTATGCATGTATGGTTCGAACATGAGTTCATTAGTATGTCTACGGCCATACCATGTACCCTAACATGTGGGGAGAGGCGGAGGCTGAGACAGGCTGTCACTATTTTTGTCCGAGCAAAAGCGAAGCCAAGGTCAGACGGCGTCGCGGCGTCCAGGAGCCGCCTCCGCAGTCAAGACAAGGTCCTATGCCTGTCGGCTATCCCGCACGGGACGCCACGCCCGAGCCCGAGGGGTCTCAGCCCTATGCGTGTTGCGGATTAAAGTTGCCGACGTTGTCGGTACTGACATCTGGACATGGTGAACATACCCTAGGGCAGTTGGCTGTCCTATATTTCTCATGAGTTCTGGGCCCTGGCCTTTATGCGGCTGACTGACCACCTACTTAAGTAGGTACTCCCCTATAACTGTTCGACTACCTACGTGTCTATTCCTTGGCTGGACATTGCAAATTGGTCCGGTTCAAGTCTCAGCCATCCCGGGTGTGATGAAGTTGGGTTGCAGTATTACATCTTTATACTGTCCACGCAGCAAATGGCTACCATGCTGTTTCAATCCGAAAGACTGGCTTATCAGTAGTCTATATACAACCTTGATGAGCAGCCAAAGGCCCGCAGAGGAATGCCCGAGTGCATCCAAATCTAGAGCATCTGCTAACTGATGTAGAACATAAGACCTAACCGGAGCCAAATCCCATGCTGGTTTTGTTGTTCCCTCATAACATCTAGCCCAGGAAAACAGATGTTACTTCTCGGGCCATAGTACGCAACCCCCCCCCCCGGATTGATAGGTGACCTTTCTAGGGACTTCTAAAGTAAGAGTTAACTTTTCAGTAACAGCTTCAATGACCTTAATTCAACTCACCTTCGGTTACATACTATGTATCTTAGATTTACGAGTGAAATGGGCTATATCTTGAGCTTTATCATTTATTTTCTTGGGGGGGGGGGCGTGCAGTGGTGTATCAACCTCGGATCATCAGGTTTCGATGCCTGCTGCGCTTTGTCACTGAGCTGATGAAATTCGACGAAATCATTCAGGCTGCTGGAGGACTTCAGGAGCATTATTCTATTCGAGTGCTACCCACTTGCATTTTAATGCAAGTGGAAGATTGAAATCTAAAACTGTAGCTTATTCATTGCTACGAAGTTGCTCCTGAATTCCGTGATGCTCTGAACCATCTCTGCGAGCTCCGGCAACATTACTGTAGTAGTTTCCTGATCCATTTTCCCCGAGTGTTTGTGTGTTTTTGTTGTTCCTCGTCTGTCTCTGCAAAGACACATTAAATGCGGTGACCTGGAAGCAGTAGAAAGTGGTGCTGTGCGCTGGAACAATGACAAAGAAAGGTGGACCAACCCGTATTCGCTAACTGGCCTGCCTGTCTTGAGCTTAGAAACAGACGTTACGGTTTCGCCGTCATAGGCCCCCACGGTCGTATTTTGTTTGGGTCTGGGGCCGGTCCCACTTGTACGGGAACGTTGCCACACTCCCTCCAGTTGATTTTCGACCTTGGTGTACCATAGTAAGAAGGGCTCCTCGCCATTGAACATGCCAATGACGCTGAAGTCATCCCGAGGCCCATCTAGGAAAAATCAGGCTTTGACTGACAGGATGCCATCACAGGTATGTAGGCAGGCTAACAACCTTGGAACACAAAGTACCGGAAGGTCCCAAGTTGGGTCACATGGGATTCAAACACTCTTGAAGAGTTTCTACGGCATTCTCGCATTGCTTCAGTGGCTGGACAAGATCTAGAGCTTACCTAGGGAGCTTTACTGTGTAGAAAATCGGCATCGCCTTTAAATCGGGTGATCAGATAAAGGAATGATATGCACGGCACGATGAGCTGAGATGCGTCTATTAGGCGAGCGGAGATGCTGTCAAGGAGGCGAGAGCTTGTCCCCTGCCTGCCTGCCTACCTGCCTGCACTTGCGTGTGACCTGAGCTTCAGAAGCTGCCTTGCTCAGTGTGGCCATGTGTGGCTGGCGTGGCAAGATTCTCCGTCATGGCTCGGGCCCGTGTTCGGAACTTCGCCAGCGAACAGAAAAACGGCGATCGCCTCTGACGTGTATCCACTCTGCCCCATCATTTCTATTCTGAGCCGCGCTCGTATTCAAACAACGAGCTTGCTGCTCGTGGTGCATACGTGTGAGGTCAGAGCCAGACATCTTGAATATAAACAGTCCAACATTTCGCAGCTTGTCCCATCTTGTTCTCGTCATCCTCATCATCAGCAGCTTCTACTTACACACTCATCAATCACTCAACAACAAACTCTCACTTTTTCAACCTCACCAAACAACCCCAACCAACCATCAAAATGCAGTTCTCCACTGGTGCTCTCTTCGCCCTCGCCGCCTCGGTGGCCTCTGCCGATGTCGTCTTCCACGTCTCTGACTTCA
The DNA here is from genome assembly GCA_001702395.2 of Diaporthe helianthi. NCBI lineage: Eukaryota > Fungi > Ascomycota > Sordariomycetes > Diaporthales > Diaporthaceae > Diaporthe > Diaporthe helianthi. The sequence continues at coordinate 22,473 of MAVT02000070.1, read as the reverse complement.
ACGCGGCCTGCATCCCCCACAGCTCCCAGTGCTCGTAAGCCAACACCCGACCTTGTATCAGCTGCTGTAAATTTTCACTTGGCTAACACTTCACAGCATTTCCTTTGGTGTCATCAGAACCGGCACCGGCGAGACCACCCCCGTCCAGTGCTCGGCCATGCTGACCAGCAACGGCTCCATTCCCGAGGTCACCGAAGGCACCTGCGAGAACTCGTCCCGCACCTGGACCTTTACCAAGTTCTCCACCAACCACGCCAGCGGCTTCGAGCTGGCCGTCTCCCAGCAGATGACCCCCAGCTCCAGCGTGACCGGCCGCTACGACCTCTTCGACGGCTCCTTCGAGTACCAGCAGACCGGCGCCTCCTCACAGCAGGCCTACGTCGGCGACGAGACCGAGTTCGACCTCGTCCACTAAAGAAGTGCCGCTTGGGGGATTTTTGGTCACATTGTAATTAATAATCATGCAGGTTACCCCTGGAGCATTGTAAAAAGTTTTTGAATAAAATGTATATAGTTTCAACTCCCTAATCACAACTTTAGAACGGACGATTCCGGTCTTGTGCCGAGACCCGAAGAATACTCTTGTCTGCGTGTGCATTGTGCTTGATGATAAATCCTGAAAATGCAGCTTGGCTTGTGTTCCCAGGACTCCTAAGCTTGGTCTTACGATGTCCGGATTTAAGAAGTATCCAGTGGGCACTTATCCAATTTTTCACGCACTTTCTTCTCAGTGCGATTGACATCGTTCGTTTATTATGGTCTCGGCTCTCGGGCGCGAACCAGCTCCACACTGGTCCCGTGGGGGGGGGGGGGGCGGAGTGACCCGAGCTGCGAGAATGCTGCCTTATACACCGACTTCAGGACTTCGATTTCCCTTACGCTAACCACTGCAGGCGACATATAAACGACATGTGAAGCTATACCGGTAGGCTGTGAAAACCTGGGATATCAGCTGATGACGAATTGCGTTTCCTAGGCACGGTATACTTGGCTGTCCCTTATTTGCAGGAGGAGGGAAAGTTTCCACCGTGCCGGACTCATGTCGTGTAACCCCACCCATATGCAGGTCAGCAACCAACAGGTTCTGCTCCAGCCAACAGGCACCACCAGCTGAGTTACAGCCGCCGAGCCCCTGAAAATGAAGATTTTGAGGCAGCCCCTTGGCCGTCAACGAGCAAGATATTTTATCGGAATAGATTACCTGAGATGCGCTGTTCTCAAGTGTCAGCATGGCCCACATTCTCATCAAAAGCCGGGTGTTCCAAGGTTGACAACATACCATGTCGTGAATAATCCCGCGAATTCCACACCCGTGTATCCCCCCCTCCCTATCATTGATGTTAGGATTGCCCGTCGGCACTCTCGGCACTCACAACAATGGAGGATCCTGCCGCCCCCAATACTGAATTCATCCATGAGCCTCTTCCAGACCCGGCTAAATACATGAGGCTCCTGGAGGTCTTGGACGACAACTACTCCAAAACTATCAAAGTCAGGTCTAGGCTCACGACATGGCCAATTGACAGCATGCCTCCATACCACGCAGTCTCCTACACGTGGGGGGATCCTGAGGATAATACGTCCATACTTATGAATGATAAAACCTTGAAAGTCCGAACAAATTGCGAGTTCGCCTTAAAACAGATCTATTGGTACCGGAAAAGCAAGTCTCTAATTTACAGGAAGCGGCACTCCCACTTGTATCGGGAGACCAGATCAGAGTGGTACACCGAGAGCCGATACTTCTGGGTTGATGCCCTCTGCATCGACCAGTCAAATGACGGGGAGAAGAGCAAACAGGTTGCCATGATGGGCAGCATCTACAAAAATGCTTCCCATGTGTTATCATGCGTCGGGGATCACGCCGATGACAGCCTCTTCCTGTTCGAATCGCTTTACGGTCTCACTCATTACCTTGTTCGGCCCAAAAATGTGCTGAGATACAATCGAGATGGATACACCATCGGCGGGTTCTCTTTCCGATTTCGCATGTTTCACCGACACACATCACTCCACAGGTTTGGTCTTGCCTTGGCTCGCTTGGCGGTGAGACCATACTTCACCCGGGTTTGGATTCTCCAGGAGCTACAACTTGCGAGACATCTCACGATACTGTGCGGCCAGCACGTGTTAGCCAAGGAAGACGCACTGCACCTATTTAGAGAGCTCCTTAAAAACCTGGAGCACGTCATTGATCATGACAAAAACCGCCTAATCCTGTTAACGCCTCATCTCAACTTTATCAGGCATAAATTTCTTCGAAGGCATGTCAATCATGGTTTCCCTCATCCGGTGTTGCATGGATCCTGGCTTCATGAGCTGCCGGAGCCATGCACGGCGACGATCTCAATGTTGAGGCAAAACTACGCGAGCGTGAAGAACAACCTATTTCAACTGCTCAACGAGGTTGTGTCTCAGTTGCAGTGCTATGACCCGAGGGATAAGGTGTATGGCATCATCTCTTTGATCGACTGGGGCGATGTTGCGCCCTTGGAGCCAGACTACACGCAGAACCACGTCCAGGTCGCTGTCAAATTCATCGAGGTGATTGTGAAGCTTGGTCAGGTTGAAAAGCTTACTGAACCCATATGGAAATATGTCATCCTCGTCGTCAAGCTTTTCAATCTCAACGTCGATTCTCCGGGTATTGCTGATGGCCTCAAGGCACGCCGCGGTCCCACAGAGGAGTCGACGGAACAGGACTTTCAGATGACCCCGGAGGAAGAAAAAGAGGCAGCAATGAGAGCGCTTGAGGGACCAAAAATAGGGATCGAGTGCTTGGCTTGGTGCCTTTCGCCCCAAGACATCGACAAAAACAAGTCCAAGCTCCAAGACTTGGAGGCCACCCCTCCGCAGTATCCCGAGAATGATGCGTTATATTTGCCGCGGTGGGCCAGCGCAGACGATTGGGTCATCCAGTTGGAGCACCAAACGCCACATGACTTGTGGTACGGTGCTTCCGATCCCCGCTATCAACTGGAGCCCAACTACATACCGCTGCTTGTGATAGGGAAAGGAGTTGAGGGTCGTCGCAAGGCTCGGATGGGATATGGCTTCTACTCACCCCTGAAAAGGTTTCACTCCCCTGGATTCAAGCAAGACGATTCTGCCGAAGTTTGCTTCTACTTTGACATCGAGGACTCGATCATATTTTTCTGGAAGATGAAACAGCTCTATGAGCTGAGCATTGACTGCAAAGACTGGATGGTCGACTTCCTCGATACGCATGTCTCTAAGCAGGAGACAGCTGGGCTCTCTTTCGCCGCACTCCCGTCTGAAACTCCACAAACATCAAAGCGATATGAGCCCAAATTTAGGGACGATCGATTCTGGCGATCCAACGACACCCTTTGGCGTTATAAGAATTCCGATTTTGTCCTTTTCGACACAAAGGCGCGACGCGGCTGGTTTGTCAACGGCCAGGTCGTCGTGCTGGAGCTACTATGCGCTTATCTCAAGAACATTCCTCAGAACGAGCCGTTCGACCTGTCCAAGTTGAACTATTTCGAGGACAAGTCCTCGAAAAGGGCATCGAAGGTGCTCGGTGACCAGGAGAACCTACAGACTCCTATATTCAGAGTCCTTAAAGATGTCGAAGGGACCCCTGGGTGCAAGCAGCCGCTTCAAGGGCAAGCCAAAGTCGAGGAGAAGCTCATTGTCGATGTGCTGAGGGAGATCTACCACGTCCTTGCAACTATGGACCCATTAAAAAGATTTCCGGGTGACCTGGATCGCTTTGCCTTGGTCCAGATGCCCACCAAAAAAAGTAGGAATCTCGTTGCCAAAGGGTGGGACTTCGAACGAATTTACCGCACCAGCAAGGCCAAGGTCTACACTCATGTGTTTGAAAAAGATCCCGGCTGGCTTGAGTTTGCGAAGGACGCGCGAGCAGGCATCATATTCGGACAGGATTTTGGCGAGATGCTACTGCCGCGGGATGAGGAGTGCTGCCCTTACTTTAAGATCGTTCCTAAGGGCCAAGATTATCTTGCAATAGGCATGGATAAGGTCCAGCTCCTTGTCGATAAATGGACCGGGCTAGATGAAAAGGACAAGATCGTTGCTAGACTATCACATTTCTATGCCTGGGAACGTGGGGTGGAGCCCTTTGATCACGTTCACGGTTACGAGGAGCATCTCGAACAGGTCGACTGCAGTTGCTTTCCTGTCCAAACGTTCATGAAGGTCCCGCACTACGACACCCAGGACAAGGATATGGCCATTTTAAAACGAAGAAAAGGTCGGCTGTACTCGTCTCAGGACGTCGAAGACATGAATGTGGCGATCCATGCGGATATGAGCGATTCGGCCGATGGCCAGGAAGGCAAATCTGGCGCTCGCGGGAAGTTGCGTAAGACCGGGGTGATCGTGTTTGGGAATCGAGCCGACCCGGAAAAGGTGAAGCAGCTTGCCCAGGCCAATGAACCCGAAGTTCAGTTTGGAAGCAATGCGTTGACCAGGCGGAATTCTAACCGCTCTGAACTTACAGTGGTCTCCGAGATTGTCCGTTTCAGCAGATGCATACGTGCTTCTGACACAAGATGGTCCCGATTGAGAGGGAAGGAATATCCAACCATCAAAACCTACGTACCATGACATGATGACACAAGAGAGATAGCAGTCAAGGGCGTTTGAAGATATATATCAATGTTGAGCAGAACCTAATAACAACCCTACTTGGACTCCAGGGGGGCGACATTAGGAAGCAGGCTATGTCTGGGACCTACATGCGGTATGTAGTATCGAAAGGCAGAGGGCTATATACCTAAGTAGGTATCCATTTTCAAGGCCGTCAAAATTTACACAGTGCATCCCGAGGTCTTTTTTGGTCTTTCGTGTCTCGCCTTTCCCATGTTGCCACCAGTTGACCTCTCCAGCCCCCCCTTTTCCTGTCCTCCTGAAGTCCCTGCTGACTTTCTACAAAAAGAAAAAATATACTACAGCGAGGTCTTATTACCATCGAGTAGTGTTAGTCATCCAGCCTCCAGCGCGATCAATGCTCTGCAATGTAAACGAACAACGAAATTCCAACATGGCGCCTACAAGCCATTACGAGCTGTAGGAGCCTTGCCAGACGCGGGGGCTGGGTTCTCTGTCGTTCCAGCTGAGGATGCCCGGTCAATTTCATTTGGGTTTGTCGGCTGGCCACATGCAGATGGAAAACCGCCAGCCGCTGGTGTCGTACTGCCAGCTTGCTCGAAGGGCTGCTGCCTCTGGCGGTTGCTGGCGAAGGCCGCCAAGTTCTCCCTGATCCTCGAAGAATGCGAGCCTGTGGATCTCTCGGAGGAGTTTGTGCTGGTCTTCCTCAAGCCCGTATCAGGTGTTTTCGAAGACGGGCCTTGGGATCGAGAGTCTCCCGTGGCCCTGGAAGCGACCGAGCTCGCCGTCCTCACGCTGGAACTGCTTGGCTTTCTCGTTGCGGTTGGTACGCTCTGTGGTACCGGTAATTTTTGCTCATCCGGTCTGCCAAAGCCAGCGTTTTGGTCAACAGCACGCGCGGCCGAGGAGTTGCTCCTGAGACTGGCATGGCTGACCGCTTTTTGCATCGAATTCGCAGGAGATCCAGGCGCCGATACCCGGGGATGGGCAGCACGGCCACTACTAGCACCCTCGGAGGAATTGAGATGAGTGGATGAGGCAATGCTTCTCTGGCTAGCATTGCTGGCGATTCTCTGCACTGAAGCCGCAGGAGACGCCTGTGGTCGGCCAGCGCAATTGCTACTACCGTGCAAGGCTCTGGGGTGCGTCGCTGAGTCAATACTCCTCAGGGTGGCACTGCTAGCTGACTTGCACACCGAAGCCGCTGAAGATCTCGGGGTTGAAGACCCAGGATGCGCGGGAGCATCTGTAGTGCCCGAGGTTCTGGCCTGAGTGTTGGAAGCAGCGCTCCTGTGGCTGTCAATGCTGGATGCTCTCGGTGCTGATTCTGTTGAGGGCCGCCCTGGCCCTGCTGGTGACACCGCTGCCGGTGATGTTGCGGCAGAGACCTGAGTCTGAGTAGAGCCCTGGCTGGAGGGCTTTTCTGCAGGCTGTGCTGATGAGGTGGGCGCTGCATTTTGTGTTGTTGCCCCAGTTGGCTTCCTCCGACACAGTGCCTTCAGCTCCTCTGCCTGCGGCTGACGCCCAAATACCACAACCCCCTTTGGGTGTTTGCTCATCATGAGTCGGATTTCCTTCTTGGTATACAGCTCCTTCTTGTGTATCTGTTTCGTCTCTTTCCCCGCTCTCTTGTCGAAATTTACTTCGTACTTTGCATCCCGCAAGCTTTGGACCGGAAAACAACTGGGCCCCACTGTGTCCAAATGATCATGTCCGCCTTTGCAACCTTTGCGTTCAAAAGGATCCAGACCTTTCTCCCAGCCTTGGTTGCTACTGAGCCTGGCCACAGTCTTCTCGGGCGGGTCGCCCTCATCGTCATCGCCGCCATACTCCGTGATGAGTCGACCAAGAGTCTCCATGTTAGAAGCAAGAAAGTTCTTGCCTGCAGGGACAGTTGGGAAGTGACAACAACATGAGCTGGGAAGTGGGTCTAGCATTTCCCCGGTGCCTTTGGTGAAGAGAAATGTCGCTTCCAGTTGTCTTGTCATTTTGAGCCAGCCTGGGTCTTTGTCCAACCTGCATTGAAACGTACGGGGTTTATGGAAACTGGCGAGTCTCTTGAAATCCCAGCCTCTCAAGGTCGTGCCCCATTTCTTCTTGAACCATATGCGAAGCGGACCTGAGAGGTTTCCGTCATGTCGATTTAGTGACGGTGACTCGTCAGACAGCTTCAACAGCTGAGCATAGATGATGTCTAGCTTTGCACCAAGCGACGTCTTTAGCTGCTTCTCCTTGTCGTCTTCATCCTCGGAATAACCCTTCTTAATCCGGTTGAGCGACGATTCCTGATTGTTGAATGCATCAAGGACTTTATATGCCGGCGAGGGGTCATCTGCAACGTCCTTGAGAATTTTCAAGGCCGAGAAGTCGAATTCCTCTGGACTATACTTTTGCCCGACGTTTACGCGAAGGACATGTAGCGCCACGGTGTCACCGCGGAGTAACCAGCCTCTCTTGCGGTCTACATCCCAGACGACAAATACGCGGCTGCTAATTCTGTCGAGTGCTGTGTCGCGCTGAGCCGCCATGTCGGCTTCGGTGGCCGCAGTTTCGACTTTTTCAGCCGCGATGCTCACACCTGCTGTCAGGACCGCGGGGAATCGAATGTTGGCTGATATGCTTGATACGACAAGTTCGAAGTATCCACGAGGTCTCAAGTTGCAAAAAGCTCCGAGTGGGATAGGTTTGGTCGCCGCTGTTGAGGAAGGCAATCAGTTAGAATGGAACGCGCCTTGAAACTCTGTCTGCGAATTGGATGTGCAAGTGAGCGATGAAACGAGAGCCGCACGCATAGTCTCGCTACCTAGGTACTAAGTAGTCTTCACAGACTTCAGGAGACAGCACTCGAGATAGGAAGACGGCGACGCGGGGAGATAATATTGATGCGGATGAGGGACAAAATAACAGAGGAGGTTTGCAGACCGGATGAAGACTATCTACTAGGCTATACTAGCAGAGGCTCATCTGTGTCCACGGATCTTGTAGTGGGTCTGATGATCAAGGGAATGAGGATTGGGGATGCGGGTGACCCAAAGTGACCCTCAGATAGGATGGATCATGGGAGTGAGGGAGCCGACGTGTACGGAGTATCAGCCACCTGCTGACAGGCCGCTCACCATCATGCCAGGGGTACCTAGTGGCAAGGGGGCCGGCCCGCTGAAAGGGCCGCCGAGTGCTCCCTCCCAATCTAAGTGAGAAGTGCTTAAGAAGTAGGTAGGAGGGTATTATTAGAACGAGACTTACTGGTCAATAGCCCCGCATCTTGGCTCCATCCAACAAAGTTTCGTGAATCCGGATCAATTGCCCACGGTTCGACCGTAATGCTGTCCTCCAGCTTCTGTATTGAAACTTCTGAGGCGAATCTTCTTGCCGGGTCAAAATGCCAATAGATGACATTGCGCCCTGCCCGCAGTGGGCGCTCGCAGTCCGCGGCCAGGATCAATCTCAGCTCGAAAACATCAACTGGCCCGGCTGTGCCATCTTGTTCAACTCTTTGGGTTCCTGACGGAGGAAACAGTACCATTGGCCTATCCATGGCCACGGGACGAGTCCTGGGGAAGCCATGTCTGAACAGTTGCCGCAAGACCGGGAGAGAAGCCTCAAGCCCCGAGCCGTGTCGCGGTCTGGGCGGGATTGCAAACCCACGTGCAATAATAGTGAGCCCTGTCATGGTCTTCCAACAGTGCCCTGATATCGCGACCAAAGACCCCCGGGGAACATTCTCGACTGACGAATCGGTGAATGAGACGCGGACATGATACCCGTCTTGTGACGTTATTAGAGGCCTTCCTGTATAAATCGTCTCGACATTTGCGCGTGTCGTTGTTCTGCCTTGGTTCGTTTGCTCGACATACTTGGCCAAATGCTTGATTGGTTTATCGCCTGCGACACATAACAACCAGCACATCTGCTGAATGATTCCGGCAAATAAGGGTTGTGGGCCCTTGATAGAGAGATCCAGGTGATTCTTTTGGGCGGTGATAGAAACATCACAACCGTTGGAGAGGGCTGGCAGGCCGCATGTAAGCAGGCGTCAGGGCATCAGTGATGGATTAAGAACAACACCACTCAGACTTACTGCCTTCAACCTTTCGCGCCTGATTGGTTCTGATGGCATCATCAACCATCTGAAGAATCATGGTTCCGTCCTTTCCCCACGTGTCTCTGACATATGTACTCGCAGGAACCGCCAGGGCATCTGGACCTATATGGGCAGAGGTGAAGCTGATAAGGTTCGAGATCTTTTTACTTTCTCGAGTAACCTCGCTCTGAAGTTTCAGATAGGTTCGCAAGTCACCTTGGAACCTACAGAAGACACTTCGACTTTTGGCCGGTATGAGTTCACAGATTCTGCCGTAGACTATGTCTGACACTTTGAAAATCTCAGGCTGTGGACCTTTGGCATGATCCGCTGCGAGAGTTCTAATTGAAATCTTCTTGTTTGCGCTCATCTTGATGGCGGGAAATTTGAACAAGTTCGTTGTAAGGTGTTGGGCGATCAATAGACTGAAAGAATGTGTAGCATGTATACCACGGAGAAACCCAAAAAGAGGTCTGCAGGCTCAGTATGTGTAGGAAACGCGATATTTGGGACAGAACACTATAATTAGAAGGAATTACAACGACGGAAGAGATGAGGCGACCGCTCGAGGGCATTTCCATCTCTCGACAGGCGCCATTGACTGTAACGCAGCCCGATAGACACACCCGCAGAGCCCTGGAGGTGAAGGATGACTTCAAAACGGCTTGACGCGGCCTGGCCAGCATAAACCGTGAAGATTGAAACTTCAAGGCCTAATTCCTTACGCTACGCCACAGGTATTGACTGGAACATAGTTGACATATTCGCCAGCATGGCCACTGTTGTGGGCTGGCCACCCTGGGGCATCTCAGATGAGGCCTTATCGGCCACGATCCTACCAAGATCCGGCACGAGGATTCGGGATTCCTATGCAGCATTGACCCCTGCACGCATGATCAGGGTGATACTTTATTTTTGTGTTCCTGTATGCCCTTGAAACAACGATACTCCGGGCTGTAGGCCGGCAGCCTTTCCAGAGGTCTCCCATGTAGGTTCAACCAACCCCAAGGGGATAGATAAAGGATGTCCTGGACAGGGTGGGCACAGTGGCACTGAAATAATGAGCTATAATAAGATCGTCTCATGACTCAATCTATCCCCTCCCCCCACCAATTGACGTCTGTTCAATGTTCTTCTGATGACTATCGACCGTGGTTGATCTGGTCCGCCGTGAATTGGGTCAGGCAGCGGAACTTGCGATAGCCATGGTGCTGCTCCTTTCCACCAAAGATGCTGTTGCAGTTGTAATCACCATCGGGGAAAACGATGCAGTTTCCGTACGTGTTTCCGTCCACTAGACTTTAAGTCAGCTCCAGCTCAAGAGATCAAGTGCAGTTGGGGGGGGGGACAGAAAGGGCTTGCTGCGTACACCCGACCATAGTCCTGCCTCTGTCCTTGTACAGCGCTGTGTGACAACATGTCAGCTTAATCCCACAATGAGTTATTCTTTTCCTAGCCTGCTTTGCTGGATCAAAGAGGGCAGTTCTGCTTACTCCAGTGGTAGATGGGACCACTGAGCATGCTAAAGTTCATCTCCAGCTGGTCGATGTTGTCCGCGGGAGGCGTGTAGTCGCAACCACTGCCCTTGCACCGGACTCCGTTCCTCTTGCTGACGTCTGATTCACTGTAGAAGACGGGGGCGTTCTGGACGTCCTCGCAGGATCCAGGCTGTGCCTCAAATATTTGCCAGCCCTGCAGGTGTCGTTAGAATCTTTTTCAAAACTTTACAATGAATAGTTTCTTGAATTCTAGCACCTGCCAGTGTGAAGGGTTTGGAGTGATGTTACCCTGGTGTGAGACTTGAAGATGGCGTCGTACACGTCCACCATGTAGATGTCAAAGTTGGCCGCGACTGGCTGCAACAGAGCCACATAGGCGGCCGCCGTAAGGACTGTGAATCTCATTTCGATTTTTGAGAAGATGAGGAGGAGGCAAAAAATTAAATAGAGAAGAGGGAGGATAGTCCGTCAGTGAAGAGCACCTGTGGAGGCTGATTTGAGGATTCTGCAACCATCGTGACAGATCGGCTGCTTTTATATAATTCACTTCATCCGTGATCAACTGAATCTCGGTTCCGCATCATTCTCATGGTAAAAAATTGTTCACCCTAGGTACCACTTTGGGATGTGGTGTAATCTGCTAGAGCTTGAGGAAATGCTGTTGCCTGGGGACCAGTCAGGGCTTAAACCAAATACGCGGGTCGCGAAGGATCACGGAAGAAAGAAGTCAAGCTTTTCAATGTCAGCGAATCTGCGAAACATTTTGAAGCCATCATGAATCAGGTTAGCCCGTGTGCAGAAGAAAGCTTAGCAATGTCAGCCATTACGGGGTTCCAGCGTTCTAGACCCAGTCTTGTTCGCATCTCAACGATTGTAAGCGCCCTGTGGGTCCGAAGCTGTCCGAGCCTACTCTTCTTTGACTGACTGCGCAAGAGTCACCTGCCGAATTGGGATCCTGTGGCCTAGAAAGGATTCAGGAGGATAACTGGATACTCACCGCCAATGTCTTTCTATGACATGGGCCAGTTTGGACCGGCAACGCGGCGAAACGTTGCGATGGCTCCTTGTGAGCAACCTCGAGCATGTAAGTGTAGACTAGACTACACTGAACTGGGACTCCATGGTTGTGATAGTTGAAATGCAGGTATAAATATCGAGTCTGAATGCATTCATATGTGATTGGGGAAGATTGAGGATTTGATGATGTCCACGGACTGGCTGGGGAGTTTGTCAACGTCCGTGAAGCGTGCGATGAGGAGACGCTTTGGTTTGGTGACGAGGACCAGTTGACCCTCCCAGTCAACCGCATTGAAGTGGGTCAGTGTTCCAAGTCGCTTCACCTGCTGGATAGGGAGTCTGAAATGTTAGCTATCGGTACACAAGTATGGACACTGCTTCTATCCACAAGTTGGAAACCCTTAGATCGGCCACCTGGGCACCTTCCTCGATAGGCTTGTCTCCCATGGACCATATTATGCCGTTATTTCAAAATCTTGGATATTTCCCTGAGCTAAAAGAATGATCCATTCGTTTTTATCGTTGAGGACGATGATATCGTGTGATCAACAGCGTGGCTTTCACTGCCAGGAAGAAGCAGAAGCTCGAAGAGGCCTTGGGGTGCATTCCCAAGTCACAGCTACTAAAGGCATGAATGCTGTCACCTCGGATCGTGTTAGCATGAAATCAGATATTTGAAGATTATTCAGGAGCTTCAGAGTGGGGGGGAAGAGCTTGCTCCTGCGAAGTCTTGAGCATCCAGTGAACTGTTCAACTGCAGGCATTTGGAGCCAAGAGTGTTGAGGTCTAGCAGGTCTTCACTGAGAGTCTGAGTGTCGAGTCTAGTGCAAATAGTTGCTGAGAAGGTGCCAATGCCGTCAACTGGTGGGTGGCCTTGAGTTTGCAATGAATTCCTCCTCAAGTACCTTTCGTTTTCAGGCTGGAAAAAGCCCACTGAAAATGATCTCAAAAGTTTGACATTTGGTTCCTTCCCAGCTTCCTACCTGGTGCTTTAAGTACCTAGTTAGGTAGGGACACATGTACTTGGGCTCTGCTAGCTTCTTCCATCTGGGAGGTGTAGGGACGTTTCCTTGCTCACATTGCGTCTGCCCACTTACATTCTGCACCCCACGACATTTGAACGTCTCCCAAAGACCGTCCTAAATTCCCAATCTCATCAACTTGGGCAATCAACTTCCAGCGGCCAGTCTGCGAGTGCACATCTTTTCCAATCACCCGCTCCTTCCAAAACTACTTTAGAACGGAAACCTGCAGGCCACCACCACTTCGAACGCGACAGAGCTACGTTCCCACGCGACCCAACCCATCGCACAAACACTAACCCGAGCACAAACCACTTCAGCTCACTACCTAGGTATCTACGTAACCAAAACATGAGTATCACCGAAGATTGACCACTTTACCAGTCGATAATCACGGATACAGAATGCCCGGACCACGAAAGAACCGTCGCATATGGCGGACCTCCAAACTCCCCAACGCCCCTCCCAGGCCGTCCAAGTCCACCAAATCCAAGAAGATTCAAGTTGATTCCAACCCAAACTACATCCCCCTCGGTGCCGGCCAACATGGAGAGCGTTTTGTCCCTCGACCGTTGATTCTTCAACAACAACCACCAGCTACGCATCCAAAGCACCCAACCACACCCTCTCACGATGAACCGCAACCACCGCCGAGCAGACCCCACAAGCGCAGCGCGGATCCCTTCCCCAGCGCTCTCGAGCCACCTGCAAAGAAACCAGCAAACGCGAGTATCAAATCAGAGATGCTCTCCGCCGATGTGGCTTTTGCTCGCATGCAGTCAGCCAACACGGACCCAGTTTCATTCAGCCCTTTGGCTGTTCACAATCACTACCGGCCAGCTGGTGGCATGGCTGAAGAGGTATCTGACATGAACGAGTGGCCGCCAAATGAGATCCACAGGCCCGCGCCTGTCTGCGGGATGAATCCTTTCCAGAGCAAGTACGAAAACGACAAGCTCTTGGCCAGTCGGCCTGCCATCGCTGCTGCACCAGCTCAGTCTGGTATCGAGTCCAAGAATGATGGAGCTCGTGGCACCGACCGAAGTCTCAAGTTTGGACAGGGCACAGGATTGTCCGGCTCACGTTGCGGTGCTTGTGGCAGTCACCGACACTCCACAGACGTCTGCCACGTCCCCTCAAGGGGTGGACTGGTTCGCATCTGCCCGTTTCACAGCTGCTCTGAGCTTGATACGACCAACCCCACAAGGCATACACTGGACGGTCTTGTGGGGCGCCACATGGGTGCTGGATGTTGCACACTGCTCAGAAAATACATCTTGGCTGTCCGATCCAAGGACAGGGAGAGGATGAGATTCATGCTGCCACAGTTGTTCGGTGCATTGATCCTCAACCGGAAACGAAAGCCATTCTGCAACGTGGTCAACCTCGAGGTCTGCCCGATCAACATTACCATCGAATTCTCACGCGAGTTCTGCCAGGGAAACATGCCATCAGGTCTGGAAAAGGCGTGGCCTTACACCAAGTCGGACACACAGAATGTCACGATACGCGCCAAGCTGAAGCACTACGACGAGCTCGGCTGGGAGGCGATGCCTCCGGGAGTGCTCGAGACCATGTCGTGGGAACAGATCAAACAAGCATACGCCCAAGGATTGATCGAGCCCCAGATCTACCATTTCAAAAAAGAAGGGACGAGACTTTTTCAAGATGCTTCGATAAAGCTGGCAGCTGCTGAGCTTCGTCGCCAAGGGACCTTTCAGCGTCTTCCAGATGCAGAGCTCGATGCATGTGTGAAGACTGTCGAGGAGGATAGCGACAGCGGAGAAGACAGCGAGGAAGACAGCGAAGAAGACAGCGAGGATGACAGAGAGGATGACAGCGAGGAGGACAGCGAGGAGGACAGCGAGGATGACAGCGAGGAAGATGACACCCTGCCACCTCACACGGAGAATACCGCTCTGATGGGTCAGATGCGGCGGCTCTCTGCGAAGGTGGACAGCATGGCCAAGTCACTCAATGCCCTGACAGAAAAACAGAACGGCCGCGCGCTCAAGTCCGAGCCAGAGTCCAAAGCGCAAGGTCCCTGGAGTGATCCCATCGTCTTCAATACCAACGGAAGATCCATTGGCTGGTATGTGGAGTGAGGAGGACCGCCACCGCTCAGCTTCTGAAGAAGGCAGCGCAGGAATAAATGCCGTACAACTTTTTCAGCAGTGATCTTGCATATCCGGTCAATTGTTTTGGATCCACGGTCACTTCTGGAGGCAAACGTATCACCAATGAGGGAACAGAACTGAAACTGGTGCATGGAAAGCAAGCTGAGAATGAATTGATTTACTGGAGTGAAATGAGGAAGGGAGGTTTCAAGTATCCAGGCATGTTGCACTGGGAGTCTTTTGATTTTTGAGAGCGGCTGATTGGAGACCTTGCTGTCATTTGGGGATTGAGGCAACTTCTTGAGCTTTCGGGAAGGCCACAAGTTTGAATCCCGAGGTCTGGTCCTTAAACAGGCAGAGAGGTCTTCCTCTGCGACTGCGAGGGGCAGTCTGCTGAAAGGCCCAGCCAACAACACAGAAGGAGCCTCCATAATCATGGCCACAGGGAGCTAGAAAAAGACACGGCCATAATTGATTTAGCTTTTGCAGGCTTCCAGTGCATCACCCCAGAACTGGACACTGATTGATGTCACGAGTGACAATGTCAAGGACTGAACCTGAAATATTTTGCAACGTGTTGTGCGACGAAGCCATCCAGATGCCCTTCGAGTCCCACAGAACGAGCAGGTTCCCAGTGCCCTTAGACGTAAGTAACTTAGAAGCATGAATGCATTCCTCACCGGCCTCTACTCAAGAAACCACGACCACATCTATCTCTTTGTAGATTAGATCATGGTTAAGACAAACCTCGGGCAAAGAAAATCGAAGCATACTTGGGAAGCAACTGTTGCCACCAGCTCGTTAAGGTGCCCTAGATGAATGAAGGTGAGGACGGACGGCACTGACCGTGGCGATTCAAAGTTGGGGTCTGAGTTTGAATGGGATACAACAACCATGAACCTCCGAGTAATTGGGAACATAGAAAAAGATTTCAGAGCAGAAACAATATGGATCAAAGAAAAAAAAGGAAAACACCAGCAGATAGCTCCAACAACAAGCAGACCCACCAAACCAAGCAAACCTATACAGTAAAAAACACCATTGTACATATCTAAACCCCACAGGAACTCTTGCAGTTGCCTCTTAATACCGCGGCTTGAATCTGAGTACTAAAACAATTTTGCCCCTCAAAACTCTCTCCCTTCCAGCCAACTTCAGAACACCCTCAGTCTTTGAGCGTTCACCACTGTATGAAGAGACCGTACGCCTTCGTGATGTACACGGATTAACAACGAAACCAGCAAGAACACAACCACTCACATGACTTCTGCATGACCCTGCCTGTCATAGCTCGATGAGATCTTCATCCAGAGGAGGCACTGCCCCATCTGTGGCAAGCTGCGTTTCCTCCACCACTGCCTCATCTGTAGCACGCGGCGCTTCCTCCACAACGGCCACTTCTCGGCCAGCCACGGTCAAACCGCAATAATCACAACGCAGCTGTCCCAAGAGCATAGGCGGTTGCCTCACATCCATAACTGGGTGTCCATTGTCACAAAAATGCCACGGCCCAGTGCCATCGAAAAGCCCCGTGGTGTTTGCATACCAACAGGTCCTGGGAACCCTCAGGCTGCCAAGGTTTCCGGATCGGACGAAATCTCTGGTAGCTTCGATGGCATCCTTGAGGCGCCTCGAGGCGCGTGATGAAATATTGTACAGTTCATCGGCCATGGTGAGATGAACTTCGGCACTCCTTCTGAACTCCTCTGGCGATGTAGGGAATTCAGATCTTTGGGCTGCAGCCCCACCAGACTGTCGGTCCCGTCTGGTAGACGCTGCCAGCGCGAGGGCGAAGCCACAGTACCACGCAAAGTAGATGTGACCTTGTGCCGCAATGATATGCATGTTGGCTTCTTGCGCCTGCCTGATAAATCTCTGAGAACCCCCAAAGTTTGACAACAAGTGAAGCTGAATCGCAGGACGAGAGATAGCGTTTGCGCTAGCCGCGGGGTCTCTTCTCCAAAGCCTTAGGAAGTCATCGAGAACGACGATGTTGCATCTGAGCAAGAGGTCCATGCCAAACAGGTCGCCACACAGGTGGAAAAGAGGCTCCTTAGGGAGGTCAGTCTCGATGGAGGGGCCGGTAGAGCTGCTGTTCTCATTCCCTCGTCTGATGGAGCCGGCAACCCTTTGGAAGACCTCTTCCCTAGGTCTCAATTCCCCAAAGGAGAACTCCTGGGTGTCTATGAACAGTGCCGTCAAGCCTTGATATCTTCCCTCTCCAACGACATCACTCAAGGCGAGCATCATGTTCAGCATATTGCCGCCCAACTGCACTGGGTGGGATTGATGGCGGTATGAAGTGCTGCGAATGCCCCTGTATGCCATGTGAGGATCGAAAACTGGGACACACCCAGCCAAGCGATCAAGGAGCTCGCGGAACTTATGATTCCGCCAGTCAAGGAATTCTTTCAAAGGCTCATTGGTCATATGGCCCCGGATTATACGACCATAGCGAAAGATGTCACGCAACGAGCTTCGGCATCGGGCGCAGCATGGCTCGTCTTGCACAGAAAAGGGCCTCAGTACACCCTTGGTGCTCAATGGCAGTCCTTCACGACCCAAGTTGTAAAATTCCCGGATCCGCAGATGCCAGTCCATGAAAGACCTTGTCTGAAAGTGGCCGCAGCGAGGAAAGATACAAGGATCCTCATCCAAGTTGATGTGCCTGTATTCCTTCATACCCAAGCTGCAAGGCACCGGCGTCATGAGGAGACGTTCTTCAGGGCTGCAGGTCTGACAGTATTTGCGGTCAGGGCAGGCTTCGCCACAAACAGAAGGGCACTGGTGCCCACAGTCCAGCAGCAGAGTGCACCGCCTAGAACATGGGACCCAGTTGCAGGGCGCGGCACAAGGCATTGTGCACTGGCTGTGTGGACAGCCTGAGGCACAGTGATCCTCGGTGCATGGCATGCAGGGCTCGTGGCAAAGCTTCTCGCACCTGACGTGACTGCATCGGACATCGCATGGTTGCTCGCAGGGTCCACATTCAGAGTCCTCATGGCGAGGGCGCTGACAAGAATGGGCGCAGTCAGGAAGGTTTCGACCACAGAGTTGAACGGATTCGCCAACCGGAGACAGATTGTGCAGATGAGATGAGAGAGGACCACGGTAAGGGGGGGAATTGATAAGCCGTTCGAAAAGGGAGGCATTTGATGAGTCGAGACCATCTTCCGAGTCCACATCCAGCGGCCGCGCGTTTTGAACCGTGTCTTTGCCAATCAGTGTTATGTGCTCAGTCGAGGGAAGGATTGCTGTCAATATTTGTGACTCTTGAAATTCATGGGCATCGTCGCAGAGCAGAATCTTCGCATGAATCGGCTGCAGTAATTCAGGATACCTCGATAGCTCCGTACTCGTTGCAGCCACGATATGTGCATCCTGTAAAACCTGTCTCCGAGTATCGTCATGGTAATGGCGTAGTTCTGAACGAATGTCTTCGTACTCTTTATTGGTCCTCGCTAATTCATAGAACCTGGCGTGCCGAAACTCCGCCACGATATCCGACTCTAGCTTCTCCAGGAACTCTTTCATCACCCCCTCGGCTCGTATGTCCTGTTCAGACATCCCAGTATAGCTGGTCACTGGGAGGTTGAGAGTTTGCAAGCGTTCTGAGCTCGATGGACTTCCCATTCGCACGATGCCGTCAATGCCGTCGTCGAGAAGCTGGCCAATCATACGGTCTAGCGAGGAATCGTCGTGGAAAATGAAGAGGATTGGACCAATACCAGCAGTCTTCCGATTGTGCAGCAGAACTTGAATGATCTTCCGGGCCAAATAGGTTTTACCGGACTTCGGCAACCCACCAACGAGAGCGACTTGGCGTGAAAGAGACTCTAGCAACGCCTTGGACTGGGCAGATCCCAGGTCAGCGAATATGCAAGCTTCCGATACCGCAGGATCACAAAATGGAGCAAAGCGAAATGGCTGCCTGTTATGCATGAGAGGCTCCAAATTGAACGTGAAACCAGCTGCTCGAGCATAGTCGGGCACCGCAACCGGCGGGCTCTGCTTTGAGATTGGTGGGCCTGGGCTCAAAACACTGACGAGGTGATGGGGACGTGGTGACTGGTAATGGTATTGAAGAGCCTCCAATGTGTACTTGAAGGAAGCCAGTGTCACATCGGGAAAATCGAGGCAGTAGTGCGTCCCCTGTGTGGCTCTGTAGCGAAGAGCGTCACATATCCGGGAGGAGTCGACAAGTTTCAGGGTGACGTAGGCCTGTCCCATGTTGCCTGAAAGGCTGAAGTTGCCTTTAGAAGGACCTGATACCGAACCCACAGGTAGACGTGGGGCAGAATTAGGCACAACAAAGTGTAAGATGTAGCCGATACGGTCGAGTACACAGACAAGTGTACCACTGCGAAACCGATTGCAGTGCTCCCACCAGTCCCGTCTCTGCCTGTCTGTTAGGTGCCTGACTTGTTCTGGTTGCTTCAATTCAGCTATGAACTGCAGGCCATCTGTTTCGTGGAGGCGTATGTGGTGAATCTTCGCATCATCACAGACATCAAAGTAGGCGCTGGTCCGTTGGCGTCCGTAAGTCTCGAGGCCTGGACCGCGCACCGCTTTGAGAACTTACCGGCAAGCATCACGGACTTTTCCGACGCTCTCTTCCCTCAGGAGGCGAAAGAGACGGTCAAAGCGGCCACTGACTCCTGGCAGATGCCACGAAGCAGGATCGTCGGCAGGCAGGTAAGGGCCAGCGGCTGAAGCAACTTCGCTGAAGGTCGGCATGATGTCCATGCCAGTGATACATCGCCTATAGTTTTCGTTTCGCAGTAGACCAGCAGGAGCTACGCTTGGTTCGACTCGCGCTTGCATCATAGCATTGGCGCCGAGGCTGTCGATACTGTGGCAAGTGTCAGGATGTGCTGTGTCTTCCAACGAAGCCCGAGGAGGTTGGGCACTGTACCTTGTCATGGCATCTATGGTACGTGGACGGCCAGACCAATCGAGCACTTATATGCTTGGGCAGAAGCGGGCGAGGGATGTAGCTTGACTTTTGTCGAGTTGGCCTTGACTGGGAAATGGCTCTGCGTGGAAAGTTGGGCAGACACGGGTCGAGAGGAAGGGGGGGGGGGGCTGAAGGGTACGCAGCTCCAAGGCAGTTTGGGACCTCGAGCACGGGAAAGGGAAGAAGTTGACAGAATTTTTGACTGTATGTGAAGAAAACCAAGGTACTGAGATATTGGATGTGGACTGAAAGTCGAGTGAAAGCCAAGGAAGGACGGAAAAACACAAGTGAGCTGCAGCGTGGCAAGGTTCCTCGACGAGTCATCTGGAATGGTGGAGACCTGTGTTCAAATGTTTTGCAACAGTGGGCCAAGAAAGGCACAAACTACTCAAAGACAAGCAAACAAAAATGACACAGTCTGGCGACCGCTTCTGTGCGGCTGGGACAACGACCACGTCAAGTGGAAGAGCTCTAGCTGTGAGAGTGGGAAGTGTGGGTTGGGGCAGAGACACGTGAACGACGCGACGACGGCGATGAATGTTGTGAGGTTTGAACCCCATCTGGGAAGGCCATCCATCGATCAGCTTAAGCCCGAGCTCAATCACTCCAGACTTGTTTCACAACTGGCGTTCTTTCAACTTTCATTGTTCCCAATGTTCATTCCTTCACACACATTACCAGAGATACAACATATAAATACAAGCTTAGTCCCACGGCACCCCGAAACACAAGTCATTACAGTGATTCTTTTAGCCCTTTCCTCCTGAATAAACCTCCAGATGTTCCTAGTGAGGGCTGAAGCCGGCGTCTCCGTGTTCCGACAGCCCAACTCAACCACCACCACCTCACAAATACCACACAAGCCCAGCTAAATTGTATCAGGTTGACAGAACTCCTGGCCAGCCTAGTTGATCACATCCAGGACATAATCTGCCCTTAGGTACTCTTCAAGTCTTCCTACTACAACCTAGAACAATATTAAAAGTGGGTTTCTTTAGTGTATGTTCTCACAGCCAAAGGAATGGAAAATCACTCTGTTCACAGAAAAGTACCACTTGTAATAGGTGTATCTTCCAAGCTTTGTTAAATGACTACAAGCAGCCAGGCTTCCTAGAGATCCAGCCCTAGAGATATCACTAGCCACTAAATACAAATGCTATAGAAGGACTCTATAATAATACTACTCCTAATTCTAGGATTTTGATTTTTACTAGTGTATTTAAAGAAGACTTTAGTAGAGGCTTCTAAAGGCTAACCTGTTTACTATAGAATAATATCTTAGTATAAAAGAACATTTTTTAGGAATTCTTATAAATACTACTACTATTAAACCCTACGCCTTTAAAATAATAATATATTAAAGTGTTTTTTTAAAAAGATGTATTTATAATTTAGGGGTATTACAATTTCGAATACTTTATATTTATAACTAATATAATAGAAGTTATAAGTAATTTAATATTAAGATTCTATTATAAAATTAGGGTATAAGTTTAAAAGTAATATATAAATATAAAGTTTTTCAAACCGTATTATTTAGATACTTATTTAAGGTAATCTTATACTAAGTTACTTAATATAAATATATACTTCTTAAATATCCTATATTATATATTATATGTTTTTCTTCTTATCCTTTTTATCCTTCTTATTCTTCTTACTCTTCTTATTCTTTCTTAATCTTTCTTAATCTTTCTTAATCTTTCTTAATCTTTCTATTTTACTTATTTTACTTATATTACCTATTTTACTTATTTTACTTATTTTATTTATTTTTATAATAATGTATAAAATAGGGTATAAGTATTATAAGGTAAAGGATTTTAGATATCTTTAATTTTAAGTATATATAGTATAAATAACTACTTTATAAAACCTATTATTTACTAAAATCTTTAACTTTACTAAGTTTTAATTAAAGTCTCATTTTAATTAAGTATCCTTTTAGTAGTCCTATATAATTAAGATTAATTTCAGCTTATAATTATATTTTTATAATTTAACTTTAAAGTTATTATAAACTACAAATTATATTAAACTAGTATTTAATTTAAATAAAACTTATAAAGCTATAATGAATTTACTTAGTCTAAAACTTTTAAGTAAATTCTTAACTATATTTTTAATCATTAATAAAATAACTTCTTTAAATTTAGTAAGTTTATAAACCCTATTATAAATTACCCCCTTTAAAATCGTCATTTTATACTTAAGCTCGAATTTTATACTTTTATAACTAATTCTATAAAAATACTATAATTAGATATTTAATTATAATACATTTTACTTAGAATATTTATTTTAATAAGAAATAAACTAAAAATATATTATTGCTCATTTCTTAGTAGCTGAAATGAAATCGAGTTTCATTATTTCTTATATAGTAAATTAAATCTTAAATTATAGGATTACTAGTATAATAAATAAAGAATAGTTAATTAAACCCGATCTATTAACTATATATAAATTTAAATTAGAAAATAGTTTCCTAATAACTCTTTAATTTATAGCTTATTAAAGATTTTAAAATAAGTAAAGTACTTTTCCCTACTTTATTTACGTTACTTATTTTCAATCTTAAGTAACTTAATAAATTAAATAAGTATAAGTAAACTTTGTTCTAATTTACATTAATATATACTTAATAAATTAGGTTTAATTAAGTACTATTTTCTAAAATTAATAAGAAGCTTTAAGTCCCTTCTAATATATTTCTTAGTAAATATTATAAGTTATAATTAATAGAAGTTTAAATATTAATATATATATAAATTAAGCTAGTAACTAACATCGTAAATATTTATTAGTATTTATAGACTTAAAGTAGATTTAATATAAGTTAGTATTTACTTAACGTTAAACACTAACGAGTTGCGCACCCCAACGAGTTGCGCACTTTTCCGGAAACTATTATAGTTTACTTTTTAACCGCGTTTTTTCGCGCTACATTCTAAAATGGGAAAAACAAAAAAAATCTATTATTTAGTTTGCTATTCAAGCTATTAAAAAAAACCCAAAACTAAACAAGCAATATACATCTAAGATATATAACATACCCAAATTAACCCTTTGTAATAAAATAGCTAGCTAAACTACATAATATAATACCTACTCTAATAATAAAAAATTAACAAAAATAAAAAAGAAGGTTATTACTTAATATATACTTAACTGGGATTTA